>NXFB01000444.1:53644-64376 GCA_002525835.2 Ipomoea batatas | reverse complement strand
GACATTCAATTACTCATGTATAAACTTCTCCTATATAATCTTGCATTGATATACTTTCAAATATTTATTTAAATATAAACATTGGGCATTAACCCATTCGCGCAATGCGCGTATAAAACTAGTTACTATTATAATTTTGACAAAGAATTGACATTATGTATTATTCACTAGAATTTATAGATCATTAATGCATTGACATAATGACATTGGAAGTCAGAACTCAACCATTTTCAGCAAAATAAATACTTTATCGACCAACATGGTTGGTGTAGTGGTTCAACACCTCGTCTCTTAAGCATGAGGTCGGGATTTGATCTCTACCCATGTGAATTGAGCAAACTAGGTGGCCAGTCCCATGTGGTGTCATCAGTTATTACACGATTTAGTTTTAATAAAAAATGAATTCAACTTAGAATCTTAGAAGAGATATTATGGTATCAAAATCACTTACTCCAGTTACTTCCTCAACCCCGAAAGAATAAATTTCACCTTTGATTCCTGATTATTTTACATGAACAATGTTGTAAAAATCGTGCCTAAGCGCTAGGCAACGCTCGTCCGCGTCGAGGAAGGATGGAATCGCCCTCCTCTGCGGTCGATCGCCCTGTGTCAGCCCCTCCCCCTTTTGTTGGAAAGAGGAAAGCTGGTGTGAAGCCCCATCTCAGCCACCACCGCCACCGGCCGAACTGCTGTGAAGCCGCCGTTGCCCATCACCGCCGCCGTCGATGACGTCAGAAAATTGAGATTTAAGATGGCGAAGTTGGAGGTCGGAGGCTGCCGGTAGATCGATGGCGAGGTTGGAGGCGGATCTTTGAGCTTTTTAGATATATGTCACCGCCGTAGCTTCCCCTTATTAAGTAAAACAAAATTAAAAAAATACTTCGTAAATAAATAATATCGGCGTCTAGCGTCTTTTTCAACATTGTACATGAATCACATTTGATCTCTGACTATTAAATTTTTCTAATTAGATGCATGACTATGTAATTTGTATCACATTTGGTTCTGCCGTTCAATTTCTCGACCAACTGTACTATTACCGAAAGTGCTTCTTCCGGAAGAATCGAAGCAAATGCAGTGCTCCTTCAAGAATGAGCACTTCCAACAATAGTTGGCCGGAAAATTAGACGGTAGATCAAATGTGATACAAATTACATAGTTATGCACCTAATTAGAAAATTTTAACAGTCAATAATCAAATGTGATTCATGTATATTAGTTAGGAGGCCAAAAGTGAATTATTTGCTCAAATTGAAAATATATCACTTGATATATTAAAAATACTAATACAAAGTTATATGTTCCATCGAGGTGGACAATATTTTAAATAGGACTATTTGACATTTTTAAACCACGATTTCATTGATTTGATTAAATCCAACTTGAAAGTCAAAAATAATTAAATGGATAAAAAAAGAGAAAAGAAAAGAGTTGATTAGATAAGTACATATCATATATTTCTACTATCACATTTTTACTTGTCTTGTTTACCATTTTCATGGATCAAAGTGTCAAATTAACTATTTTTTTATTTAGTATTTTTATAGATTTTAAATCTGATTATTTTTAGTATATTTAATACAATTTCTATACATATAAATTTAATATACTAATACTAAATTTAATATTATAAAAAATTAATTTATAAATAATTTTAATAGTTAAACCTTATTAATTGAATCTTACGCATAAAATGAAAAAAAAAATAAATAAAAGAAACATACTTATAAGAAAGTTTGATATTAAAACCAAGTTGGAAAAAGAATCAAGGTACACACTAGGTCACTAGCTAGCATTTCTTAATATGCTCAGGACAAGTAATGTCTAATTTATTAATCTAATTTGTTTCTTGTGGAGACAAAGTTCACAGCTTTTCAAGTAGATAGCACGTTTGTTTTCCCAACCCTAAAACACCTGATTTAATTAAATCTAAACAAAGTAAATTAAATTATGGATAATTACAAGTTTAATTTTTATTGCAAATATTTGTTTTATTGAGTTTATTGTATATGGTTTTTTAAATAGAATTTTTATTGTAACTTGTGGACTATTACACAAAAATATATAAGGTTTACTTTGTGCATTCATCGTACATATTACATTAATATCTAGACCCAACTGATGTATACAGAGCGTTACACAAACATGTCATTTAACCCAATAGTTTTTGTATCATTGGATTATATTTTGAACGACCCGTGAACTCACCCCGAATTCATGAGAAGGTATATTAGATCGCACTATCTACTTCAATGACACTTTTATAAACGAAAACTAATAAAAATATCAAGATTTTCTAGAACCCAAAATGCATGGATCATTTTAGAATTGAAAATGAATGACCTAAAATATTTGATTTAAACTATTAGGTGCCAAAAATTAAATCATTTTGAAAGGTAGTTGAACACGAAAAATTTATTGCCACTTTTATAAAAACTTTTTGGGTGGAACATGGAGCTGAATGTATATACAGTGCACCATGATCCAAACAACACAATGTAGGCTATAGTTGTTGAATAAAATTTTATTATAATTAAAATGGTACTTTAGTGTTACTATTGTTAAATTAGTTTTTTGTCTTGTTTGACCACTTTAGTTGTTCAACTTGTTTAAATAATCAATAGGCAAAAACTTGTGTGAGACCGTCTCACCATGAGACGAGTCGAGTCGGGTCGGGTCAAGATGCGAATGTAACACTTATATGCACAAATGCCATACTTATATGCTCAAATGTAATACTAATCAGAACATAAAATTTTTGTTACTTATTAGGGTAAATGTAATACTTTTAAGGGAAAATACAATACTTTTACATTTCGATTTAAAAGTATTACATTTTTCCTCAAAAGTATTATATTTGCCCTTATAAGTGAGAGATACTTGTCAACACTACTTATTATGAAAAATGTATTACTTTTTCTCTTATAAATAACAAAAATTATATTTTTGATTAGTGTTATATTTGAGCATATAAGTGTGAGATTTGCACATATAAGTATGACATTTGCATGGTGCTTTGACCCGACCCGACCTGTCTCACGAATAAGGATCCGTGAGACAGTCTCACACAAGTGTGACCCTAATCAATATGAGTGTTTGACTAATTAGCTTTTTGTAACATTTTATTGCTCCAAAAAAGTTAAAATTTCAAAATGAGTTCAAAACAACTTTTTTGAGAAAATCGTTTTGACTATAATCAGTTATCAACTAATAACTATTAATTAGTCAAACTCACTAATCTAATCAGCTTACCGCTATCAGCTAATACGCCATTATGAAACAAGCTTGAAAGGCAAGAAACAGCAATCCACTAATATAAAAGAGATTCTGGCGTGCACTATCCTCTTCTTATAATAATAATCGCGATTCACGTCCCCTTGAGGATCGAGGCCAATTGTTCTCCAATTATGTCCTCCCACGTGTCCACCTCTCGTGCAAAGCCGTGTGCCCATGTGAAGCATTATTGGACGGTGAGAAAGGCGTACAATCTGTTTACTATTTGTTTTCTAACCCAAAATACGGCGCCTAATAAAATACCAAACAATTAAAAGGAAAACAAAATTATTTGTCCTTTCCTTCGATCTCGTCCTCCTCAAACAAGTTTAATTTAAATTATTAAAATTTTAAAAGTGTCAAATAAGTTATTAAATTTATTTCTTTCGTATAATTAAGTTGAATTTAAAAAGTGTGTAAGAGAATGAATCATCACACAAATAAAATATGTGTAATTGAGATATTTCTTAGATTTTTTTTTAAAAAAAATATAATTTGAGTTTAAAACAATTCAATCTTTCATTCCAACTAGTATGTTAGAGGAAAAGATGTGACTTTTAGTACATGCCATATATGTAAGCAATATGATCAAATTCTATCGAGAAAAATTAGAAAAATATCTAAATTGTACAATTTTTGTTTGTTTGATGATTTGATTGCACACTTTTTAAGTTTAGTAACTCAAGTGCACAAAATATATAAGTTTATTGATCTATTTGACACTTTTTTCTTTATTTTTTAATGTTTAATTTAACAATAATATATAAAATTTATATATTTATTTATTACCCATAGCTCACAAGGCAACCAGAAAGCAGACTATTATTGCATTTGTAAAGTCGGAGGTTTGACTGTTGTAAATGATATGTAATGTTAAAGTGTTTTGGAGTAGATTTTTCTTTAAGAGTCAAACTTTGTGCGCACATTATGGGTTAAATTTGTATGCCAAGTAATCAATATATTACAAAATTAGGTTTTCCAACTAAGTAAATTTAAGTTTAAAATCAATGTATAATATGTGAAGATTGATTCTTTTTAGAAGAGTTGTCTTGGTGGGAGACTTCACATATATTAGAAGAATTGGCAAACAAAGAAATAATCATTTGACAAAAGAGCTACCTATATAAGAAGATTTAGAAAAATAGAAGATTTGCTAATAAAAACATCAAAATGGTTTAAACATCAAAAGAAGCTAGACGTCTGGATAAGAAGAGAAAATTCAATTGCTCAAACACATGCATAGGGATCAAGTCAAGTTAATTGAAGTTCTTAGCAGATCGGTTAAAGCCCTATCAAAATTCAAGTCACCAATAAATCAAGAGATAATAAAACTTCAATTCCCGAATCATTAAACTTCTTTGATTAGTTTTTGTGCATCATGATAAAGCATTGGCCATTCAAAACTACCATGGAAACCTTTTCTAATTTTATTTTGTTTGTAATCAAATTTTTGAGATATTTAGCATACTTCGGGCATTTGGGTGAGAACATCTACAAAAGGAATGTTAACATGAAGTTCATTTTCAAAAATTTGGCATATTGCCATTCATCTCTTGGTTTTTTCAATCTACTAGAAAAGGGATATTAGAAGAATAAATAGGAATTTTATAGATTTCCTTCCCTTTTTCCTTAGGAGGCTCCTTGATTGATGAATGTGTCACCTCATACATAACCGGTTGATCATAGTTGTTGTTTGCAAATTTTATTTTATTTAAAAAAAAAGAAAGGGAACAATCCTTCCACAGTGCAAGCTCAAAATTATTTTTGTTTCTTTTAGTTTAACATTAAAGTTTAAATATTTGATATAACCTTTGTTTAAAAATTTCAGAATGAAAAAATTTCAAAAAAAAAAAAATGATTGTTCAATTTGGACTATTTTAAAAATTAAAAATAGAATTTATCCAAAAAATCCAGTTAGAACCGGTGGTTCAAATCAGAACCGCCGAGTCTGGTTAAAAATAGTATTATTTTTTATTTAAGATTCAAAATGCAAGATAAACCATGATTCATGATACAATTATCCCATTTGACTGGACATAGTATGCCTAGGAAATACAAACTTGCCCTGATCTGCCACAATTTACAAAAAATTAAATTCAATAAAATATTAATTCTAAAAACTAATAATAAAATAATAAAATAGTCTATATAGTTTGCACAAACAATAATATAAAATGTTCTACTTAAAATCTGCTCGGGTCTCAAGGAAATATTAAAATGTGTATCTCAAGATACCACAAGAGATAAAAAATACGGAGTAATAAATAAAAACAAAATAGTAATTTTTCAAAATTAGGTTACTAAATTAGCCACTTAATCATTTCACTCACTTAGTCACCTAAGGCAGAGGAATTTAAAAAAAAAAAAAACAATTNATTGTTCTTATTATTATTATTGTTCTTATTATTATTATTGTTATTATTATTATTATTATTATTATTATTATTACATAAAGGGCATTTCAGTAATTGTATCATTTATTCCATTTCAATTCCCTTACTCCTATTTCTGCATACCAAACACTGTAATTTCAATTCCTACTTTATTCATTGAATTACAATTCCACCGAATTACAATTCTTTTCCCCCCTAATTCCTTCCTCCCAACCAAACGCCCTGTCAATGTTGGCTACATTAGAAAATAGATGGAGTATTAGTTTAACCATAATAACAAGATGTTTTTTGAAATTATGAGTCAAATCACAATAATTAAAATTTAAAGTTACTCGACTATAAAAAATGAAGCTCGAGCTTGGACTAGAGATAATAAAATTATTTTTTGATTTTTTTTTTCCACATAACTTATAAAAACAAGCGCTTTACAAACAAATATCATCATATTAAAGTTCCAATAATGTTACGGAGTATATCTTAGTGATTTTATAATGGAAATAAGGCTCAAACGAGTCACTAAATTATACGCAAAATTACAATTGAGCAATCGATCCAACTCAAAAATTCCCATTTACTCATCGAACAATCCAAAATTATGTAATTAAAAAATTTGATCTGACTTGTTCTCTCAGTTACGGATATTGTAATAAATTAAGAAATAATAATTTATTAAAATTTTATTTGTATTAAAAAAACCTTGCCTTCAAGCTAGGGAGGGAATTAGGAGGCCTTCACCATCGGGAGTTACAAAAAATCAAAGTGAATTTAAAATTTTAAACTTTGTAGTTATCAAACTGTCTTTTTTTATGAATTCAATAAAGTGTTCATAATTACTTTCTCAATTTTTTGAAGCACAACCGTCTCTATTAAGATTTGAACTCATATGTTAGTGTTACTGAACTCATTCTATTGACAATATGTCAATATGTATACACATACACACCGAATGTCATGTCTTGATTAAGAAACAACAAAATATGATACGGACTATATAACATTACTTTTTCCAATACATAGAAAACAAAACATAGAAAGGCCATGCATGAATATAATACATCAACTAAAGCCAAGACATGAGTGAAAACCAGACAGCTACGGAGCTCCATCCGATCTTCTCAACAACTCATACATACCATGCATCCATCCGCATATATATATATATATATATATATATAAATTTGTTCAAATGTGACCGCGCATTCCCGTGCAACCGTGCGGTTTACATCACACAATGTTAAGAAATGCACCACAATGAAAATGCATAAAAACACCTCATACTCTCATGTTATTTTTTCATACGTGGTGGTGTGTTTTTTGGTGATGTGCACCTAATAGTATATATTTGTGTGGTGTATTTTTTAACATTGAGTGGTGTAAACCGCACGGGACGGTCAGACCTGATTATAACCCCCCCACACACACACATATATATATATATATATGCCGGCCTAAGGAAAACCCAATCTACCAAAAAAGGGAGCGCCGCCGCTGCCGCCGTCATTGCCATTGCCATTGCCACCACCCATGCCAAGAAAATCAAGGGTTTGGAGCTGCTGGGTACTGAATATCACGGCCGGAGACGCCCGGTCCACCATGGAATCCGGCAACCCACATGAGGAAACCATTGACGTGTTCTCAGGCATTGCATAACCATCCCAATATTTCATCGTCATAGCGTCACTCTGGGGACTGTTGAAACCGCTCATCATTGATAAACCGTGTCCATGATGAAACGACGAACCACCGGAGTAAATTGAGCCTACTTGCGCCTCCTTCTGAAGCAGTGCGGTGGCGGATAGCGCCGCCGCCTCGTACTGAGACCACGATGCGTTGGCTCCACGATGCGCCGCCTCATGAGGAGGAGAACATAGAAAAGAGAGCGGCAAAGTTGGCTCCATTAAAGCGCCAAAAAAATCAGACTCCATTGAGGTCATCAATGATTGCCTAGCCGGAGGTGATAATGTTGACGGGGAATCTCCGACGACCTTAATAATGTTCGCGGCGGCAGAAGCATCAAGTGTTTCCTCGTTGCCATCCTGACTTGCTGGGAATTCTGTCACACCAAAATCAACATTATTCAGCATGCAATAGATTGCAGAATACACCACTATGTATACAAATATATACCACCCAATGTTAGAAAATGTACCAAAATATACAAAAACACAAAAAAACACACCATACACTCAAAATAATGCACCATAACTCTCATGCCCTTTAATGGTGCATTGCCTAATCTAACATTGTGTGGTGTATATTTGAATGCCTAGTGTTTTTTTGTGATGCGTACCTAACGGTGCATATATTTGTGTGATACATTTTTAACATTAAGTAATGTATATCTGTATACATAATTGTGCGCTCGCACCACTGCATATTAAAATGCGGCCACACCTAATTATAACTATATATATATATACCTCTCTCCAAAATCTAGTGTAATTAGATTATAATATAATCTACTTAGCAAGTTTTTTTTTTTGGAAATAATCTACTTAGCAAGTTAAGGAGTTGACTAAGTTAAGACTTGAAGCCCTAATATTTTTATTGTATATTCTATTCAAAATGAACTCTATATAAATTAAAATGGGTAATCTAAGTTAGTTATACTTCATACACTTAAAAAGAATAGTTGTTTTCCAAAAAAAAAAAGAAAAGAATAGTCAAGTAACAAAGACTTATTAGACATACACTTAGGCATTCAAAAAGGACAGTCTAGTTACTTAGGTTGGTTACACCTTCAGACATCCAAAAAAGGACAGTATATAGTTAATTAAGCTGGACGTACAATCTTGTTAACTAGGTTGGTTACAGTGTTACACCCTCAAGCATCCATAAAAGGACAGTCTAGTTACTTAGTCCAGTTACACCCTCGGACATCCAAATAAGGATAGTCTAGTTACTTAGGCGGGTTACATCCTCAGGCAACCAAAAAAAAAAAAAACCCCACATTAGACCACTTAGAGATTGGGGACAAGTTTTCTTTCTTTTTTTTTTTTTTAAAAAAAAAATTAATTAAAAAGGACTTACTAATCTCTACTTAACCACAAACAACTCAAATTTTCTTGTAAAAAATTATCAAGAGTAAAAATAGAATTCGACAATAACGCAATTACAATCTTATTACCAAATGAAAAAATATTATTTATACTCTAAATTTTTATTTTCTCTCACACATTGAATGTAGACCGTTTTTCCTCGGCTCACAAAATAAAAATGTGTAATCTATACTTACCTTATATATTAAAGAATACTTTTGAGATTTTGTAACCAAATGTAAATAGCTATATATGCCAAGTCATCAAAACAAGAGAAGGGCAGAAAGGGACAAGTCAATTCAAAGCAAGAGAATTATAAGACCCAAATCACATGATCACCAACCCATCCTCTGAAACAACCTCTGACATCCTTAAACAATCCGACATTGCGGCGGTGTTTCATTTTTAAGTTACGTCATTACACCACCTCCGACCGCAAATTATAATGTGATTGTGGACCATGATCATGACTGATACTGTAATTGTGTTGAATAGATATTATTGTTGTGTTGAAAGGGACTACAGTTTGCGTGGAACAGAGGTCGTTTTATCTGTCAAGAAATGCAGTTACGTTGTATTGAAGTGATACTGCATTTGTGTTGAATTAATGTTGCAGTTGTGTTGAGTGGATGAAACAGTCTATGTTCTGCCCAAGTGCAGTTCCCTCTCAAGATATCAGTCATGACCCATGATTCACAGTNCTTTATGTGAGGATAATGAATACGTTTGTGTTGCACAAATGATAAATGAGTATATTAATGACAAAATATATAACACCAAAGTTACGTTCTTTTAAAGACATGAATTTTGAAACAACAGCAAAATTATTTTTTATATGATATTATCAATTTATACTTCGAATAAAAACGATATAATAATTAGCGCAATGAAATATTTCAATTTACAACAGCTGCATATTTAATTAATATATTAAAGTACTAGTAGCAGTTTTAATAAACTAATTAATTAATTAATTAATTAGTTAGCGAGAGCCGCCTCCGTGTTGTTTTGGTAGCCTATCGATATATAATTCAAACAAAAATTAGTTAATACACTGACTGTTGGAATATGGTAGAGTCAAAGGGAACCCATTCAAGTTTTGGTACGTCTAATAGGAAATTAAGATAAAGGACATCCTAGCATGATTTGACATGAATTTTGTTTTTTTTTGTTGTTTTTTTTTTTTTAATGTATTTAGCAAAAAAAAAAACTAAATTAATACATAATATTCACTTTTTAACGTGATCTTGTTAAAAAGAGAAAACTTTCTTATTCTCATTGCCTATAAATGATTAACCTTAATAAGTACCCTGTTTATAGAATCTTAGATATAATCCGACGAAGTGGAGAAACCAGTGTTTTATATAAAAAGAACATTAATTAGTAAATCCTATCACATATACTAACGACCCCCACCAAGCAGAGGCTATTACGTTCAGGGAGGCACTTTCCTGGCTTAAGAATCTCAATCTTGATAGATGCTGCTTGGAGTCCGATTGTTACAATGTCGTTGCGGCCATAAACAAACCAAGAAATTAAAGGACCTCTCTTACTCTGGTCCATTCTTAATCATTGTTCTTCTTTACGTAGATCGTTTCAAAATTTAACATGTCATTTTGTCCATCGTTCAGCGAACCAATTAATCCATACCTTAACTAGGGCCCTAGCTCTCAGTCTGTACGTATTACGTGGGCGACTAGCCCCCCAGATTGTCTTCTCCAGCTTTTGAATTAATTCAATTATTCTTTTATTAAAAAAAAAAAAACTAGTAAATAACGTGTGGAAGTAGGACTATATATATATATTTAAATTATATGTTTGAGGATGTCCGCTTGTTCCGGCTTTTACTTCCAATGTCATTATGTCAATGCTTTAATGATCTATAAATTCTAGTGAATAATACATAATGTCAATTCTTTTTCAAAATATACGGCGACTAAATTAAGGAAATGTTTTTTTGTGATGTACTAAGTTTTTAGCAGACAACAAAATAAAGTAACAAGGCGGCGTGCTGAATAAATGCCACTT
>NXFB01000444.1:20918-35312 GCA_002525835.2 Ipomoea batatas | reverse complement strand
ATGTGATTAGCAAAATAATTGTTTTTTTTTTTTTTTTGACATGGTGTCTAGCAAAATATTATTTTTCTTGACATGACTTTAATCAATCGAAAGTGAATTTTCCACTTTTCAGTGGCTCCAATTCCACCGGAAGGTGGAGTTATATAATAATCGCGAGAGGAATTCGCGAGTTGTGAAAATTGGGGCTTTCAATCCACAACGACAATATATCATATCGCAGGCTCATACTCCAAGTTGTTCCGTGCGAAGATGAAGACATTTCAAACCAAAAAGACAAGCGAAGCTGATACGATTTTGGGAAGACGAAACTGAAGAAAGAATTCGAAGATGGGTTTGAGAAGACAAAGTTGAAGAAAGAAGTCGAAAATGAAGCACATACTGATAGAGTTTGCTTGGTTTTAATTTATAGTGGGCCTTGATAAATTCCATGTCAATAACCTTTTTTAAAAATTAAATTTTCATGACAGCTTAATAAAGACTGGCAACTTGATGGAACCGGAAAAAAAAATGGTAAATGCAATAATTTTAGGAAGTTTATTTATCAAATTAGACAAGTCAAGTCACGATGGAAATGTAATACTTATGCTAGAAAATATAATACTAATCAATGATAAATTCTTTGTTAGTTATAAGGAAAAGTGTAATAATTTTGAGAGAAAATGTACTATGTTTAGATCAAATATACTCCATAATATTTAGGGTTGAATAGTTACTTATGAGAAAAAATGTAATTCGTAATACTAATCATGGATAAATTGTTTAATTGTTACTTATGAGAGAAAATGTACTACTTATGACAAATTCAACTCATCTCAACGGATGAGGATACTGAGACGGGTTAGGAGAATTTACCATTTTTAATACATAAATATCCCAATTTAAGCCAAGGCTCGAACCCACTCCTTTCCACATGGGAGTGTACACCGAATGCCGCTTGACCACAAGGTCTTTGGCATATTTATTTTTTTCAGTTGTGAAAGAACACAGCATTTGACATATGCCACATATTTGTTCTTCTCAAAATGTTTTTGGGCCTTCTAAATTGAACTAACTTTTTATGGGCCGACTATGTAGGTTTTACTTCTTTCTGCAAATAATTCATTAAAGTAAATTCAACTTTTTGTGTTCCCCTGAAGCCCAAGAACAGTGAGATTAATTTTCAGATCAACAGCATATATGTATGGATAAAATAATACGGAATGAATATTATGAACATACTACAAAAGTGAATAGAAATATATATGATGAGACTTAGTGTTTATATACATTAAGGATTAGATATAGAACAAATATTATGAACATAATACATGATAAATGTTATTCCATATTAAACATTATGTACATGTAGTGTAATAATACTTATGTATATTAAATTTTATTTTTATCAACATATAGAAATAGAATTATGAACATACTAAAAAGTAAATAGAAATATATAGGTTGTATATGTAGTTTAGTATTTATGTATATTAAGGTTTACACTTAAAAACATATAAAACAGTTATTATGAACTTCGTATGGGATGAATGTTAATAAATTAATATAAAACGACATCGTTTCAAATCAGGATCCGACATAAAAGGTGGACCCTAGTTATTGTGACAAATTAAATACCCCACAAGCCAAGGGCTTTGTGGTCCAGTGGCATCAAACCCTTCCCTTTATACGGGAGGTGGTGGGTTCGAGCCTCAGTGCAGGCGTTGTTGTCTCTTTGTTCTTCAGTAGGATACTACATTGTAATAGAGTCAGTAGCATTCAAAAAAAAAAATACCCCACAAATTTCAATGGCATAATTATTGTGCAATTGGGCCCAACTCATATTAATTTGGACTTTACCATCCATCTTGGACCAAAGTCCAATAATAAATATAACTTATGCATTTATCACCAATAATTATATCATGTACCAGGTTCCACCTTGCAAGGTAGACCCATCACAATTTATATTTTGAATATTCACAAATTACATATCGAATGCAGTATGTAAATTGTGAACATTTAGGTGTAACATTCAGTATATGAATGTTGAACATACAATATGTAAATTGTTTATTTTAGACTCGGGTCCATATTGCAAGGTGGACCTGAATCCACAGAATAATTTGTCATAAGTTTCAAATTGACGCACCTTAAGTTTCAAACTAATGCACCATAAGTGTTGAACTTATGCACAATGTCCATTTTTATTTCAAGGAAAGATAGAAGCATGGAGCAAAATATTAAAAACAAATGCATCTGTTGTTTTTTTATTTTTTTGAGTTCTACTGACTCGGTTACAATGTAGTATCTGTTCATAGCTACTTTCTCAACCTACTGAAGCACAAAGAGTCAACAGATGCCTCCACTGAGGCTCGAACCCACTCCCTTCTAAATCATCAAACCACTCAAGATCTTGAGTATTAAGGGGCGTGAAGCTCCACTTAAGTGCGCTGGAAGCAAATTAAAGTAGTGGAGGGACATGTGTGTGGCCAATAATAAAGGCAACTCGATGTCGTACATTTGTCAAGCATCTGTGACATCTTCAACAATATAAATATGCACCCTCCATCCCCTTAAAAATCATCCATTAGCTCACCAAACTCCTTCTGGTTCATTGGTTTGAGAGTCTTCTCTGCTGCTGCAACTCTAGGATTCGATTCCTAGCGGTAATGTTTTTATTTCTATTTCATTATTAAGTCTAAATCTTGTATTATTTATTAATCTTAGCTCATTATTTAGATTATAGCTTGTATTATTTAATATTTGGGCCACCGTTTTGAAGTTTGAACCAGTAATCTCGAGTTTTGTATGTATTTTTTAGGCCTAAAGCGCCGAGCTAATAATATTACTATTTCCCATCCCGTTCTGTATCTCTATATCTGATTTATGGGGAACCACTTCTAACAAAACCATCACAAATAAATAAATAAATGTTATAGCCGTTGCATGCAGTAGACGTGCATAGCAGCCATATCAGAGAATCAGATCGATATTAACTAATCCAATAATTCCAAGTTAATGCCAACCACATGCCACATTATATTTATGACACACTATATCATAAAAAATAAAATAAAATAAAATAAAATAAAGTCCACAATATTGCAAATCTACGATTAATTAGTAAAATATGGCCAACAAAATGTCCCATAATCGCTTATTTAATTATTCTTTGAGCTCTAAAATCGTACTTGCACGTGGCCACTTAATCCACTCTACTTAACCATTGCCGAGTATTTCTTATTTTTTTCACTAACAATTATTTTTTAAAAACAAGACAAAATATTTTGGAATTTAAGCACCTAATTTAATGAAAAAACCAAAGTATCCACACTTATTTTATCTCAACTTCACATGATCCCATAAAAATGATTTGTTAAAGAGAAGAATTATAAAATTGTTGGTGCAAATTACTAGCTTGATCTTCCCATCCTTTAATTTATCTAATACACCTGACTTTAAAAGAATCTAAAGCTACCACAACATCATAACAACAACAAAATACTAAACCTAAGTCTAAACAAGAAAAAGCTCTTCTGCCAAAAATTTTGTGATTTTGTGGCACCCGGTTGCACCACCACATGGGAAGGGTGGGTTCAAGCCTCAGTGAAGGCGATATTGACTCTTTGTGCTTTTATTTGGTTGAGAAAGTAGTTATGAACAGATACTACACTGTAACAGAGTTAATTAATAAAAAAAAAAGATCTTTTCAAACTGTAATCACAAAATAGCCCGTAACCAAGAAAGCCCCAATTTCGTAAAAAATTCGCGACAACTCTCAAAATATGCCAAAATGATAGAAACGACCCAAAGGTCAAGTAAGTTGCAAGAAGGCACACAAGCCTGCAAACTAGAACCAAAAGATCAGAGTGACACACAAGTTTAAAGTAGAAATGTCACACAGACCTAAAACAATATTCTATTGATATTAGAGTTAAACTCGGTAAATATTTTTGAAATTTCAACATAACTAACATTTTTATATATTTATATGCTGTGTATATATTGTAAAATAATACTCCCTCTGTCCCATTTTACCTGTCCTATTTACTATTCATTGGTCAAACCAACTCTTCATTCTTTGCTTATTTTCTTTAGTAATTTTTTATTATTTTTAAATTTAATTTTTTGTGTTTAATAGTACTTTTAATGTAGTTTCTAAATATATAAATTTTATATATTAATGCTAAACTTAATAATATGAAAAATTGGATTAAAAATTACTTCAGTCAAGCCTCGTTAAACGAATCAGACAACCATTTTGGGACGGAGGTAGTAGTAAATTTTAACTTAAATAAAATGATTAATCTAGAAGTCTGACTATGTCGTTGTCATTAATCTAGTTGTTATCTGATAAGACAGGTGCTAAATCCACTAAATTATCTTTAGTTTATCCCGCCCAATTGATATGTTTTATGTGCACTGTCGAGCTTGTGATTCTTGAATTGCTTTTCGACATACTTTAATTTTTTTCATGCATGCACGCAGGAAACTTCTGAGGTTGTTTTTTCTTGGAATCCTTAGCTAATCTATTTCTTGCTGTCCGCATCTTCTGCCGCTCCATCTGTCAACCTTATATTAATTATATTTAATTACTAATAATAGTTCTTGGTTTGGTTAAGAGGTTTAATCACTACAGGGCAGGGTTAACTTAATTGTCTGTAAATAAGCATCAATAATATAATAATGTGTAAGTCAAGTTTCAGAACGGTTAGATAAATTACTTGGAGTAGTTCATGATTGAGTACATGGTAGTCAGGAGATTTGTTTAATCCTAAACAATTTAGGTATGTATTGGATCAAATTAGATCAAGTTCTTAGGAGAGAAATAAGAACTAATCTCAACTTTACTTCTGAAAATATTGGACGGATTAGATCAAATTAAAAAAATGCAATGGCATTTTGTTAAAGATTTCATATTTAAGTCTTCAAGTTTGTACAGTGAAGTTGATGGGGATAATTACGAAAATATTACTGTATTCTTTTAAATCTGATCAGATCCGTCTAATTTTTACAAATGTAAGACTGAGATTGGTTCTTATTTCTCTCCTATGGTACTGCTCTCATAAGATCCTTAACACACATATATATAGACACACATGTATGAAAATTTAAAAGTATATTGATGATATTGAATAAGTAGTGATATATTGTGTGAAAAGGTTGTGTGAAATTTGGGCATTATTGGTAGTGGTCTATACCTTCTATGAAGGCACCAAACACATGGTATAATCAGACCATCAGAGGTGGAGTCAACATCTTTTTTCAATGTGAAAGAGACATTGAAAGGAAGAATGATACTATAATGTTTGAAAAGGAGATTGGGAGATCGAAAAGAGTAGGCCACTCAATCAACACCAAAAAGATGCTGACTTCTCTTCCAATACTCCTTTGATTTTTAATCACTACTACTTCTAAATTGAACTCTCTCTTTTTTTTTTTGTTGGGCGTCGGCTGGATTGACCGAGTTCAACTCATACTTGATTCGAGACGTGACATTGTGACTTACCGTGGAGAGATGTTGTTAAATGGTTAATGTCCACCCACTAATCACCGATTGGTTTTAAATAGGATATAACAACCAGATAGTCAAAGAATTATGTGTAAATGTGTTTGATGGGAAAGTAAGCATAATGCAGTACTGTGATGCGTCATTAATTTTTAATCTACTCTACTATCTCCTCCGAATTAATTTTTGTCATTTACTCTTTTTATAGCTAATTTGACTCAATTTTGACTTATAATTTGATATCTAAAGCTTCTTTTGATAGCATAATTTGAAGAGTAAACACTGCATATTAAGACATGAATCCGGACACTTTTTTTGAGATAGGTTTTTTTTTTTGTTACGGCTTAGAGAATGGAGTTCAGCAGTTGCGTTTTCGCTATTATCTATAACGTACTCTGTAACTTTTAGCGTAGTGATAAACGTTTCAAACTATTACTTTTTAGTCCAACAACACCACCAATTCTTTAATTTAACATACTTCAAGCCAATAAATAGTACCATCAAGCATCAACTTGTAGGGAGAAACCCAACAAGAATATTCACCCTTGTAATGTATGGAGTAATGAGACTCAAATCTAAAACTTCTTTCAAAATGGAGGGTTTAAATACAAATTCAACCGTATTAATTTTGACAAAAAAAATATCCATTTGATATGGAAAATAAACTTTGTTAATATAATAATAATAAGAGTTCAGATGTCCATTACTTTTGAAGATTGGTTCAATTATCAAGAATTGCAAATTGTAAGGCACCCATAAGGGGTAGCTATAATATTGGATGCTATTATGGGCAGTGGGTGGCAGTAGGTCACATGTTGATTTTTCTTACTCACAATATATTCTCTCTCACTTTCTTGGTTTATCACACATCAACACTCCAAAAGAAAGAAGAGTATAGTGTACAGTGAAGTCCTGTAAACTCAACCAAAGCAAAGAAAAAAAATAAAGTGGTGAGTAAAGAGTACATGCTGTACACCACAACATGCATCCCCTCCTATTTTTTTTTCCTGGTATATAGATTTCTGAATTTAGGCCAAATTAATCTTAACCCGCAGGAGCCCTTTTCTAGGGTTTTTGAAGGTGGTAAATTGCGAATCGCACGGATAGCTTTTCAGTTAGTCTTCTGTCTTATTATGTGCACAAAAAGTCCAAGTTACATCATACTCTAAACTGGGGAGTGCAACTCCTACTTGATAAGATAAACCCACAATTATTACTTAAGAGTGTACATCGAATAAATTTTGTCTTGTGATATTAGTCCATCAATTTGGCTAGAATTGCCCCACATGTAGCCCTAATTAATTTTATTATATATAGGATGATGTACAATGATAACTATTTATGTCTCTCCGGTCCAGTCTATTTAATTTTTTAAAAAAGAAAAAGTAGCACTTTCATTAACTCAAATCATAATACAGATCGTTGACAATAAAAGAAAGAGGGTCGATCTTCCACTCAGGACGTACAGACATAGAACATGCTTCCCTAGCTAACAAATGGGCAAATATGTCCGTAGTACGTTTAACATGAGAGATATAGTTACGTGCGACAAAGAACCTCACATATCTTTAATATCTAAAATTAAGAGGTTAAAAAAAACAAACACCCTCATTCTCACTAAGTTGTTGGACAACTTGCAAGCATCATTTTCAATTTGAACTTGTAGACTGGATTGATTTTTTTTTTTTTTTGTCCATCTTTTAACTCTAAATAAAACGAAGTAAATGTGGACTAGGACTAGGACGCATAGTGGTTAAATATTTATAATAATCATATGCCAAATGTTCAGACTCTCAAACTTAAACAAAATAGTAGACCTTTTTTTTTTTAGTACAAAATATATAGTAGACTCTTGAACTATTAAAAAGGTTTAATTAGACACCTTATTAAATTGATACAATTGTGTTGGTTATCATATTATCGTAAGATAACCAATAAAAATGTCTGAAGGTGACATTTTTATTCAAAAAATAAAATTTTAAATATAAAAAAATTATGTTTGGTCTTTCTTTTTTATTTTATTTTTTAAATTATTTATTTATATATATCATCGCCAACTAGGATTTCATGTCACTTTTGCCATGTTTTTTTACCTGATGCATGTTTATAGACTAATTGGCTTAATTGCATCAATTGGGTGTATAATATATATCAAAATAAACCTCACATCTAAAAATCATGAATTCAAATGAGTGATCATAGGTTCGAACCCCGGTTGTGAGGACTTAGATTCTTTGAACTGAAAATATTTGAGAAAGTATATAACAGATACTACCTCGTAAAGAATCATAGTATTTCTAAAAACAAACGTGAATTCATTTTAACTTGATCTAAACCATACATATACCTCACTCAAAACTTTATTTTAAAATAACCACTTAAAATATCATGTTGAACTAATTTTTCAACAATTACTATTTCACATCATCTATTTCATTTTTTTTCTTAATTATATTAAAATTTGTTTATATATAGTGGATTGAATTCCCCTCTCATTGTCACTTGTCAGCACAAGTTTGCCAACGTCCCCTTCACGAGAATGACCATTTCCAACTCTCTTTGTTTTCTTCCACTCTTCTCTCTGCTTGTCCTCTTCCCCTCCTCGGAATGTGTGTTTGATACTCTTCCCCTCCCTCCCTCCAACCCTACGCCTACGCACTCTTACCAAAGGCTGCTGTTAGTGTTTCCTCTGCATCTTGGGGTAAAATGTAAATAGTAAACTTCTTAGTTCTTACCCTTAAAATCTTTAAGTTTCTTTTCCTTTTTTACCAACTTAGCTGGCGTGAGGGATCGTACATTTTCATCCTTTAAAAGGTATTGAAATGTCAAAATTTTCTTTTATATATAAATATTAATATGTTCAGCACTTTGCCTCTTAACTGAGCAGTTCGGTGTGAACGGCAATTAAATGTGTGTTTTAAATAAAATTATTCCAAAAATAAATATGAAGTACAATTCCCACCGCACCATGCTGTGACGTACAAGTTGCAATTAAAAGTAAGATTGATATTGAGCTACGTAGCAAGCCATGAAATTTAGCACCAAAAGAAAAAGGACAACACTACTTTTGGGGCAGTGAAGGACAAGGGCATGATCCCAAAGCAAGAAACCACACAAAATAAATAAATAAAAAATACAATAAAATAAAAAAAAATTACTCCATATATTAATTGATAGGAATCAATGAATCATGCATGCTAAGCAATCACTAGCATATACTCTAAGCATATACTCGTTGTGTTTCAATTTATTTGTCATATTTATTATTCATATGTCAAATTAATATTTTATTTATTTATTATATTTTAATAATTTTAATTTATTTCTTGGTAATTAATAGTATTTTTAAATATATAAATTATTTGTCATATTTATTATTCATATGTCAAATTAATATTTTATTTATTTTTTATATTTTAATAATTTTAATTTATTTTTTGGTAATTAATAGTATTTTTATTATAATTTTTAAATATATAAATTATATATATTAATATTAAGTTTAATGTTATAAAATTTTATCAAATTTCGAACCAGACACATAAAATTGGAAGGATGAAGTATAAATAAAGTTTGGAATATTTTTGGTGGGCCAATCCTTTCTTCCTTCCAAGATGTGAAAAACATGGGCAATCAATGCAAAAAGACACAGCTTTCTTAATTATTATTCCCTCTGAAGATGTCCTAAGATTTGCCCATAAATTATTACCATCATATAATTTAAGTAATACCAGTTGACCTAAGCCAAATCTCTTACATATAATTATTGCACCAAATGAAAATAGTTTGGACATTAATAAACACACAGCCTTGGTAGATAAGAAACATGGCATAATGTAATGCAAAAGACACATCTTTTCAATTATTATTTCCCCATAAAGATCTGATAAAAAAAAAAAAAAGGATTCATGAAAAGTAATACTTCTTAAGTTTGCTACTTTAATTTATACACCATACAAAGAAAGAACTCTCATAAACTAATTAAGCCCCAAATCTTATATGAAAATGCACTCAAACCCAAGAAATAAAAGAAGTAAAAATAATAATAATAATGATGGATGGATCACCATAGGGACTTAATTGAAATGTTGTGTCTCCAACCATGGCCAAAACCCTGACTGGTCATCAATGCCACAGAACATGCTGGATAGGGTTTCTTCTTTGACAGATTGAGGGTGGAGATCTGATGATGAAGGGGGCCTTGAGGAAGATGAAGGGTTGTGATGAAAGAGGTGGGCCATCCCAGCTGCTGGCCTACTGAGAGTGTTGGGTGGGAAGAGAGATCTGCTGGTATTGGGAGTGATTGGGGGGTGGCTATCAATGGCTGGGGGTCTTGAGATGTCCAGCTTGATCTCTGAGCTGTTCTCACTTCTGTTGCTGCATGATCCTTCTGTTTCTTTGTTCAGGTTTATGGACTCTGTGGGTTGGTGATCCCTGTTCTTCAGTGCCATTATCTGAGGGCCAGGCCACCACTTTAATTTTATTCTCAATATACAAACATACATACATGTGAAGATTAATTAAATTAAACAAAACAAACCCCAAGTTGTTCTGGTTAAGGTTCTGTATTTTATCAGTTTTAGGATTCCCCCTCTATCTCTGTATAGAGTTACCAGCAGTCCTGCTCTAGCTAGGACTATCTCATTATAAATACATCCATTCTCGTAATTTGTAAACGCGATTGATCATTAAAAAAAACTCTTTGCAGAAATTCTTGTTCTCATCTAGTATCAGTAGATCAAAACAATCCATTATATTTTTGCTGACCCAGCCCCAATAAATACTCTACAGAAGGGATAACCCCAGTCAAGATGGGAAAAGATTCACACTTGTAACCACAAGGTTACAAGTTTGAATCCTTATCCTTACCCCTTGGTTTGAGCCGGTCAGCTATAAGTAACCTAGAATGGTTTATTTCCTTGTGGTCTTTTGTCGGTCACAATTTAGGTTTACCTACACCCGAAAAAAAAGGAAAAAAAAAAAAACTCTAGAGACAACCCATCACTTTATCATCTCAGATTACCTCTTATGATCAATTACTTTTAAATTAAACACAAGCTAGCTAAATAAGCTAGTATTGGGTATATTCATTCCTTTCTATTGAACAACCAAAAAGATGTTATCATAACTCAATGATTATCATATTATGATTATTGATATGATGACACTAAATCACCAATCATGAACAGTGTGGTCTAAGAATACTACAAACTATGTGACTTGATGTTTTAACCAACCCAGGCCAATTAAATATTATAGAATTGAATTTGTTTGATCCATAGATAGATCCCAATTAAGATGGTTTCAAGATCCAAAAATGGGTAAAAAGAAAGAAAAGATGAATATATATATATACCTCTGCATGAAGCTTCTGGTTTTGGGTTTGGAGGGCATCATTTTCAGATTTGATGGCATCAAACTGTCTCTTAAGGACTTCATAATCTTTCTCCAATTGCTTAGTTTTCCACCTTGCCCTCCTATTCTGAAACCAAATGGCAATCTGCCTAGGCTGTAGCCCAAGGGCCCTGGCTAGCTGCATTTTCCTCTCAGGCTCAAGCTTGTTTCCCAACTCAAAGTTCTTCTCAAGAGTCTTCACTTGCTCCATGTTCAATCTCCTCTTCTTCTCCCCTGCCTGGGACCCATCATCTGACAGATCATCCTCTCCGCCATGTGCTTCTTCACAATTTGGTGTCTCCACCCCGGAAAATGACATAGATCTCTTCCCTAGAAATGATGCCACTCCTGCAACACATAAGAAAGATCACAAAACAAACTTAATTTGCCTTAAAAAAAGATGTAAATTAAATCGTGGGATACGATGTGCTTCAGTGACACAGTGATCTGAGTGCTTGCTTGCTTTTTCCCAGAATTCAGACTCGGGAATTTGCTGGCCACCATAGCCACACTCAGTCTTTTGCCACTGAACCATACCCCGAGGCGCTCGACACAGTGATCTGAGTGCTTGCTTTTTTCCCAAGATTCAGACCCAGGCATTTGTTGGCCACCACAGCCACACCCAGTCTTTTGCCACTGGGCTATGCCCCTGGGCGCTCGATACACTGTTCTGAGTGCTTGCTTTTTCCCAGGATTCAGACTGGAGTATTTGCTGGCCACCACAGCCACACCCAGTCTTTTGCCACTGAGCTATGTTCCGGGGCTCTTGCGTGTGCGGGTACACACATACACGCACACATATATATATATAGAGAGAGAGATGGAGAGGAGGGAGAGAGAACCATGGAAATCTTGAGGAGTGCAAGAGGGGAGGAGGGGGTTGAGAGAAGTGGAGGGTTGATGGTCATCCTCATGGGGAGTTTGGAGCATGAAATTGGTGGGGAAGAAAGCCATTTCAATGCAAGTACTCATGATAATCTTTGGCTTTGATTCATGCTTGGAAGAGTGATCAAACAATCCAAGCTAGGCTTATATACAGGAACAACTTTGATCTCTTAGTTGTGCAAGCAAATAGAGAAGAAGAGTTGTTTTCAAGAATATTTCTTTCAGTTAACATCAAACAAAAGAAAAGAGAAAAAAAAAAGGAAAAAAATAATGGTGTTAGATTGGGAGCGGAGGAGAGAGTATGGATGGATGGGTTCAAGTTTTGGGTGGTGGATGGTTTGCTTATATACCTTATCAGCTTCAACATAGCCTTTTTCCTTTTCTTTACCTATATATATTTGGGTCTCTATATCTGTTTCTAGAGAGAGGTGAGTGAATTTTAGGATTTTTATATTAATTTTAATTGTTACCCTTTTACCATGCAGCCTAAAAGTAATTTTACATTAAGTTACGTTATAGAGTAGGTATAGTATAAGACATAAAATATTGCAATATTATTATATTATAATATTTGCCAAGCACCTTATGCTCAAGTGGCATGTAGTGGCCACCCTCAGATGGGAGGTCATGAGTTCGAGTCTCAGTGGAAGAGATCTCGAAATTGACTCTTTGTGCTCCAACAGGTTGAGAAAAGTATATATGAACAGATACTACAATGTAATAGGGTCAGTTGTATTCAAAAATATTATAATATTTGTTTCTTTTGACATCAGTACAATTTGGTTTTGTTTTTAATGACTCTAAGATGAGTTTCATTAAATTAAAAATTATAATGAAAGTTAAATTGTAAATTTATGTTATATGTGTCCACTTGTCAGATTTTAGTCTTCATATGCACACAAGTGCTTCAATCCAAACCTTTCACCATTTTTGCCCTCTCCCCAACACACTGTCGCCTCCAACCATGACTTTTAATTAAGTTAGGCGACGAACCAACTATACTAAGTTCCGGAGGGCATGTTTTATATATTATATGTTTAACATGTAGTTTCTCATGTGTGCGAACGGATTACTTTTTGATGGACTCCAATAAACATGTAGACTTTAGTCTCTAACATTTTGTAGGTGCATGACTTTGATAGGAAATTGAATAATGTGTTTCATCACACTTAAAATTAAAATCTAAATTGATCGTTGAATTGCATTTGTATATTTTATATATTATATGTTCAACATAGTTATGTATTTTACCAACATACATGCTTCAATTTTTTTTTAATCATTTCATATGATTTTATTTTATTCACTCATGATAAGATTGAAAAAGTTCATATATAGTGAATAAATTCAAAAGACTGGACTCAACAATATCATTTGGTGCATTATATTATTTGAAATAAAAACCCATTACAAATAACATTTTCGTTTTTAGCGCTGGTTGTTAGACAAAAAAAAATGGTAAAAATTATTATTATTGACCTATATGGAATTTTAAAATGTTTTTATTTTTATTTTGGTTCAGTGACAAAAGTGGGCAGTGTGTAGGTTTCTGCATTGACAGTTGTCTTGACATTAAGATTAGGAGGGCAATTGATTCTTTGGTAACAGGGAGAGGAAAATGGTTTCATAAAATATGATTTTACAAGCAAAGTGGGTAAAACTGATTTTCCCTAATGATTTTTAAACTGAATTACATTCTTTTTACTTAGCTAATCCCAGTTTCGCCGGACTAATTCTAAGCCCACAATCCTTCCCGTTAAAATAATTGCAGACGTAAATTGCGAGTCACGCAATTAACCACCGATCAGACCCTAGTCTTCATGTGTGTATAAGGGATCCCATCCACATCTTCTATCATCATGGGTTTTAAATTACTAAATTAAATAAATAATGTTTTAGAAGACTCATTAAGATACTGTTTGCATGTATACTATGATTCATTATTATATGTATAGCTTTCTCAATGTAATGGGTTTCTTAACAAGATTGAAAAATGAGTTGTCCATACCATCCATTTGCTAATAAGTTTATTCATTTAGTTATATATGATTGGTTACTCATTTAAATATATTTAAATTTAATTTTTGACACTACTAGTCTTTTATGTTTTAATATAATAATGTTTTGATCCATTATATCTTGATCCCATCCTTATACAGCTACTCCTTTTCTTTTTTTTTTTTCTTTTTTTCTTTTTTCCTATTGTATTCCGATCCCATCCTTTTACACTTACCCTGGCCTTCATACTCTTATTTTACCTATGATTTAAAATATTGTCAAATTATAATTATTATAACTAGTTAATTAGTTGAACTCAGAATCCTTCATATAGGTGCCTACAAATCTACAATTCAGCCAGGAAATTAGTCACTCTGTTCGATAATTCAGCCAGGAGATTGGTCACTCTGTTAGAAGGTGAAAACTCTGTGTTCAATTTGAATTGAAGGACCCAGTTGTGTGCTTATAGGTTGAAAGAAGAAAATTAAATTAAAAAAAAAAAAGAGAAAAAAAGAGAGAAAAGTTTTTTGAAGTCTCTAATTTTTTAAACAGAGAAAATGGTCAGGAATCTTGGGGATGGGTCCTAGGGAGGGGGCAGGGGTTGCCAGCTAACCCACCAACAAGTATCA
>NXFB01000443.1:63309-74362 GCA_002525835.2 Ipomoea batatas | reverse complement strand
CGAATGGGACAACCAACTGCCTGCTCCGTTAACGGCGTTAATGAACAATTTTATTTTTTTTTAAAAGAATAAAACGACGTCGTTTAAGGACCCAGGTGCACCTTGCAAGGTGCACCTGGGTCCACGGCATAAATTGCGAACCAACCCACTTGACATTATCATTTCCCCTGTCGTGAAGAATTAACAGTGAAAAAAAAAACCACAAAAAAGAGACATGTTTGTTTACTTACAAAATAAATTCTCTACCAAGTACCAAATTCACGCAAATTTCCTTAAACATTACAATATTATAACTGATTTTTTTTGGTGTACCCAAAGTTAGTTGGTTTGACCACTAATAGTATTAATTGGACGGTTCTAGAAATGTATTTTTGTAAATTAGTTATTTACTATTAGCTGATTACATATAAAATAACTTTTAAAGAATGAGTGTATTGTGTTATTTTAAGTTTTATGTATGGGGAAAGGAGAGAAAGCAGCCACGCCACTCTCGCATGTGGGAAAATGTGCTAGGTGCATAAAGAAAATTTATTTTATTCTTTTTTGCCATAATTTTTTCTCACCTTTACTCTTCTATCTTCCCTCATCTCTCCTACCTAGACCTGAAAAAAATACACACTGATGAGTTTGCTTTGAGTGTATTGTTTTTATTTATTTATGATGAAGAAGATGAGTACGACGACGATGACGAAGAAGATGAGAAAAATTTTGTGAGTTCTAAAATTTGGTTGTTGTTGTTGTTGCTTTATTGTTTTGTTTTTTTTTTTTTTTTAATTAGTGAATTAAAAAATTTGTGAGTTTTGAGTTTTGTGGATGAAGATGAACATGGAAAAACTTGAGGTGTAATCCATTAAAAATGCTGCCCCATTTGTCTCTTAAAATGCAAATCTAGAAATAGTGAAGCAGCAGAAAGGTTAGGGATTAGAAATTACAACGCTTTAATTGTCATTTAATAAATATACCCAATCAATCGCTAAAACTGTCATTTTTTTGGCTGATTGGCACAATAAACCATTTACCAAACACTTACAAACAACTTATTTAATGGTCAATCAACTAATGTTGTCAAAGTAGCCCATTTTTGGTTGATCAGCCAATAACCAAACACCCCCTAAATTTGGTTATCCAAAATTGGTCAAATCAACTTAAAAATTACTAATTGGAAATTTTTCAAACACTCCTTTGCTATGAAATTCTTGCACCAAAATTTTCAAATTCTTCTCTCAAAAGAACACAAAAAATGTCCTCAAATTCTTTGAGGGAATCTTCAATTGATGCACACACATAACACCATCACTGCACAAATCTTGCATTTAACTTCTTCGTAAACAGTGAGTTTGTCCAATTTCTGAAATAGTTTTTTTGCCAGACTCAAAACCCTCTTGTCCTGCCCCATAGAATGTAGACTGAAGTTGTTGAGGGTGATTTGTAATCTCGGCCTAATCCAGAAGCCTGTGGTGTGCTAGCATGGGGCTGGGAATTCACCTGAATGGGAAGTACAAAATGAGTTGAAGTACTGTGGAACCAAACATTACGGAGGCATCTGATGCAAGAAACTGAGGGATAAAGAAGCCAATCAGAGACAACAAAGAAGTGGACATGGTTTTGTTTGTCAGTGAAGAAGTCTTACTTGCAATATATTAATTAATTCTACGTAGCCGTTCAATGTTTTGGACAGCGTGATTGGACCGCAGCGCTCAACTACGGTCTTATCTTTGCACTGGGCTCTAAGCTCTAATTTTGTAATAAGTTTATATCACATCACCAACTTGGTTTATTGTAGTAGTTTTTGCATGCCTAAACTTTAATGCATAAAACTTTGATTTCAGTTTTCACAATATAATATCTCAATTTTGACAACGATCAGTGTTGTGTGTGTCCATAAAATGAAGATTCCCTAAAAGAATTCGAGGACATTTTTGTGTTTTTTTAAAAAAAGAAAAGTGTGAGAAACTAGTTGCAAGAATGTGAAGAAAAAAAAAAAAACAGAACACATAATTAGCAGCAGGATTCCAAATTAACTTTCATAACTAGACATACTATATTTGCATTGTAATTACTGAAAGCTTAATCCCTTAACATGTTGAACCATACTTTTAACTTTTAATTAATTCTCAAGTGTCTATAGTTGCTGCACTAATCAGCATTCTAAATATCATAGACTCCTGATTCCAAAACAACAAGCTAAGAATAGAAGATGGGATTTAGGACTTGCCTATCACATCACAACTCAAAATCATAACCTGAATTGGATTTAACTCTAATCAAATCCGATGTGATACGACTTTGAGGTTGAGTTTTGTGCTTGTCGCTTAAAATCTCTAACCACTAGGTTGCAAAATCTCTAACCCATATTTTTTAGCCTAAAATTTAATAATTATAATTTTGCCCTCAAAAATCCTACCTATATAAATAGCATTACTCATGTCGTCCCCATTTTCCTTCTCATTTTGCAGCCAACAATTCCTCTACTTCTCTCATGTAAGTCTTTTTGTCCCTCTAAATTTTTCTTCTTCATTTGAGCTTCTCTTCTCCACTAGGCCCAACACTTGGTAACTCTCTTCTTCCTTTTCACCCATTCCATCCTCTATTCACTTTATGTCATTATAAAATTTTATCATGACAACAAAAAACATAGAAAAAAGAAATATCCAAAATACAAAGTTATTTAATTAGCAGTAACTTTTTCATTGTTTTTGTCATTTTGAAGCTGATTCCACCGATGATTGCCAAGCAATTGGGAAAGCGGTTAGGTGAGATTGCAACTTTGAGGCAGCCATCAGGTCACCAATGGAGGGTTCACATACGTACAGAGAGAGACGGTTGGGAGACATTTTATAAAGACAATGATCTTGACGTTTGTCAAATTGTATTCTATTCATATGTTGGAGGCATGATAATCTTTCAACCACTCCAGGTACACATTTATGAATTTAAAAAAGTCATGTAAAATTTTGTGTGCATATAATATTGTGCAAGGATGGTGCTGTGTGCGTGCATCAATTGATGATTCCCTAAAAGAACTTGATGACAATTTTTGTGTACTTCTAAGAGAAGAATTTGAAAATTTAAGTGCAAAAAGAAAATGAGTGTTTGGAAAATGTCTAATTAGTCATTTTTAGTTTATTTGACCAATTTTGAATAACAAAATTTAGTGCTTCATGATAAATGAAAAAGAGATTAAGGAATGAGATTGCGGAGATAGCATAACCACTATCATGATCAATAACATACCCAACAAGTACATGTTTGCGTTTTTTTCTTTAATCTGCTTTCCCCCCATAATATTATGATTCCCACTTTAATTTGATCATTGCTACAGATTTTAACTTTTTATTTTATTTTAGGGTTTTTCCAACAATGGGGTTTGCATTGCATGTTTATTTTATCATAATTTTTGGTTCTGGAGATTTGGCTGATACCATTATTATTGGGGATTATATTGTGGTTGCAGTCTGAAGCTCCTACAGTCATACTGAACATGCTGGACAAGTGGACAATTACTGCATTCAAGTAACAATCAATGACTTTTAAATTTTAAACCATTTTTTTACAGTTCTGGAAACGGAGCCGTCCGGTTCTGGAGAGTTCCAGTTACAGATTTTTCACAACCAAAACCAGAACCTTTAGGGTCAACTGTTTTCGATTTCGATCCGGTTCTAACAGTGCACGGTTCAGTTTCGATTAAATTTCTTTCCACTATTGTGACAAAACAAAATGACTAAAATGAGTAAATTTCAACAGGAATGGACGGGAAATTTTTAAAATTTAAACAAAAGAAGGAAAACCTCGTTTGGAAGTTTCTCGCAAAAAATGCAAGTCCCACTTCAATTTGTCAAATTTCTTAAAAAAAAAGTTCACCTAAAATCCAACCAACGAAGCCATGCCCACTTCTTTGTCATCTCTGGTTGACTTCTTCGTCCCTCGGCTTCCTACATAAGATGCCTCCATAATGTATGGTTCCATATATAGTATACTTCAGCAACCTACAACTCATTCTGTACATACTTCCCATTCAGGGGAATTCAATTCCCAGCCTCATGCTAACATGCATACCACATGCTTCTGGCTCAGGCGGTCGGGATTGCAGGTCACCCTCAACAACTTTAGTCTACATTCTATAGGGCAGGACAAGAGGGTTTGAGTCTATATATGGAAAATAAGAATGAGCGGTATCAAGTTAAGCAACACTACTGTTTGCTGCCCATCTACTGTTACAAATATAACAACAAAAGTAGCCAAAGTACTGTTCAAGAGTCAAGGAGGTGTCAAGAATAAAGTGGCACTTGCATTTTTCGTGTGTCGTAATACATACAAGAAACGCAAGTTGTATGTACTGACATGTATTTTAGGTAAAAAAAGATTTCAGAAATATAATTGGACAAACTCAACGTGTGTGAAGTTCAATGCAAGATTTGTGCAAGGATGGTGCTATGTGTGTGCATCAATTGAAGATTCCCTAAAAGAAGTTGAGGGCATTTTTTGTGTTCTTTTGATAGAAGAATTTGAAAATTTAGGTGCAAGAATTTTATAGCATGAGTGTTTGTAAAATGTCTGATTAGTCATTTTTAAGTTGATTTGACCAATTTTACCCTAAAAAACCCTAGCTATATAAATTGCATTACTCATGTTAGTCCCCATTTTCCTTCTCATTCTGCAGCCCACAATTCCTCTCCTTCTCTCATGTGAGTCTCTCTCTCCCTCTAAGTTTTTTTTCTTCATTTGAGCTTCTCTTCTCCACTAGGCCCAAGACTTGGTAACTTTCGTATTGCAATGATGTATTTATGTGGGTTATTTGTTGTGGTCTATCTTACCGTGTAATAACTAATAAGCAGAAAATAGAAAACCTCACAGAATAAATTTCGCATAGTCATTGATTGTGAAAGCATTATTATGATTCTGAACATCATTAATTAATTAGTCCAACAAAATTTTGTTTGATTAATGCAGATGAGGCCACGTTATGCATATATAGCATAATTAAGTAGGATGGGTAGAGATGGTTTGGAGAAAGCAGGAAATTTATCTGCTGCATGTCAAGGATCCATCGAGCCATGACCAGCGCAGAGAGCCGGGCGACGCCCCCCAACAGCCTAGAAGAGGTGGGTGGAGCAAGAATGTTGGGTGTAAGATTTGGAGGTTTTCAGCGCAAGATTATTTGTCCAAGGATGGTGTAGTTTGTTCATCGTGGAAGATTCCCTGAAAGAATATGAGGAAAATAGTTGTTGCATGTCAATCTATTCTCACAAATACAGCAACAATGGACAAGTAGCCAAAATGGTCAAGGGTTAGGGAGGTATCAAGAATAAAGTGTCACTTCTGTTTGCCGTGTGTCGTAATACATATGAAAAATGCAAGTCGTATATACTGATATGTATTTCAGAAAAAAAAAATTCAAAAATTAGACAAACACACTGTTTGTGAAGTTCTAGTGGCGGAGCCTGGATTTATGTTGAGTGGGGGCGATGAAGCAACACTAGTACAAAAAGGACCATTTGTGTCTAGAGTTTTGGACTTTTTGCGTCCGGAGTTTCCCAGACGCATATGCCGTGGACGCAATTAGTCAGGACTTTCTGTGTCCGGAGTTATCCGGACGCAGATTTTCCGAGGCAGATGAATTTTTTATTTTTTAAAATTATTTAATCTGTCGAAAATATTTCCGACCACTCTTCAATAATGGTCGAAAATTTTGACGCTTTTCCTACCTCTACAGAAAAATCGAAAAACTATTATTTTTCCCAACCATTTTTCTTGGTGGTCGGAAAAGTGGTCGGAAAATGAAACATTTCCAGCAATGTTCTAACCGTGAACGGTTCAGTTTGAATTGAACCGTGGTCCTAACTAGGGACAACTGTTTTCTCTCCTTTTCCCATTTAGTGGATCCCACAAAATTTTTTGATTTGCATGAGTAAAAATGACTAAAAATATCACCCCACATTTGTTAAAAAGAACACCCTAAGTTTGTTCTCTACAAAAAATCAAAAGAAAACCATTGTTGTGGTTGCCCATCTGTGGAACCATACGCTACGGAGGCATCTGATGCAATAAGTTGAGGAACGAAGAAGCTAACCAGAGATACATTTTTGAAAAAGAGATCGAGAGAATTGAATTGATGTAAAGTGAATAGTGGATAATTGTTAAATTAGTGATATGACATTTTGAAACTAAGAAAATTGCATGAGTGAAGATAGCCTAAGCTTTGATATTGTAAGTCTATATCACATCACCATAGTAAAATTTTCACTGAAATGGTCCATTGACTATAGTAAAATTATCAATTTGGTCCCAATTTTAACGGATATTTAACGGCAAAATAAATGGAGGACCAAATTGGTTAAAATTTTCAAAGTCGAGGGACTTAATTGGGCACGAAAAATTGTCAAGACCAAATTGATAATTTCGCAATAGTCGAGGGACCATTTCGGTAATAATCACTAAGATCATATATGTAGTTTTACATTCAAAGTAGTCAAGTATATAACACATTAAATTAAATTTCTTTCCACTATTGTGACAAAACAAATTAATAGATACTGCACTTACTAAAATGGTATAAATCACTTATACATCTAGCTTTTGTGCTCTTCACCAATGCAAGAATGAGCGAAATAGAGTAGAGTCACCTTAAAGAAATGCGAACAACAATGAGAAATTTGATCTTTCTTGGAGTAATGAGTTCACATGCTTAAAACGGTAGAAAAAATTTATGGTTTGGTCGTGATATGCACCAGTCTATGGCTAAGAGTAATGTAAAGTCAAATAGATCAAATATAATTACCTAAAAAGAATGTGGGCAATGATGATAAATCCAGGCTGCATAGAAAGAAACAAGTTTACTAGCTTGAAATAGTAAAAATCCTTATAGATCTAGTGTTTGTTTCATGTACCCCTACCAGACTAAAAGTAATGCAAGTGATATGCTAGAGTATAATTACCTAAAAGGAAGGTGAACAATGACCAAAAAAAAGTTTGTGCAATTCTAATCAAACGCAAGTGGCCGGGTAATACTTGGTAGTCAGGTCAAGAGGGTCAATAGAAGAAGAAAAAGAGACCTTGACAGAGAAGTTTGAGAGAGAGAGAAGGAGGAGAAGTTTTGTATGCAGAATGAATGATGAAATGATCTGTATATATTATATTGTAGTGTAACCTTTTGTGAAAACTTGAAAATATAAGTTGAAAGTTACAATTTTGCTCATTTTCTGAAAAATAAACCAAAAAACATCAAGACAACTTTCTATAATGCAATCAAACACTAAAAATGAAAATGTTTTCAAGAAAACGACTCAATTTCTAGAAAACATTTTCCGGAAGTCATTTTTCTGGTTTCTAAACACACCCTTAATGTATGTGTACATTGGTTTTTCAATTGCAGTTTAAATGGAGGCTATATGAAAATGAGTTGGATGTGTTAATTATAAGATTATTACAAATTACGATAGCATGTCTAGATGACGAAGTCTCCTATGATTATGTACGAGGTGGTAGAGTACGTGGCTTTTTCAGATAGTGTTCTCAGTCAGTTTGGACTTTTTTGAATGGTTGATGGAGCGAATGGTAAAAAAAAAACATGAGTGTCACTTGAGTTTGTCAAATTTTCTAAAATTCTTTTTTTTTTTTGTTTAAAAAAAAAAACTTAAACTACAAAAAACACAAGTACAACTTCCATTTCTCATTCAGGAGTTTCCCGGACGCAGACTGTTTGGACAATTTGCGTCTGTGGCATATGCATCCGAGCAACTCCTGAGGCAATTGTCCTCAACTCTAGATGCAAATGACTAATTCTGTACTATTGCTGGCACTCTAAAATTCCTTTTGTGGACTAAGAAACATATATAATCTCACCATGTTGCATTGTTCAACATGTTAGGAAATAACATTCCATTTAGTAATTGCATGGTACACAGTCGGGTCATGGGTTGCACGTCTTATGAGTTTGAATGCTCTGTCTGTAGTATCAGATTATGTAGAGATATGTCATGAGCAAACCAGAAGTTCCGAAAATTGAGTTGTTATCTCTGCATTTTAATTTGCAAAAGGATTTGAAGCTCCAAAACCAGCTGAACAACGCGCATCCAGTGTACCCCTTTCAATATAATTGACATAGTGCACAATCGTTGCCCAAATCTTGCACCCAACCACTTTACCAATTTAATTCCAATCTATCTTTCAACACATAAATTAATCACAACTGGAACACAATCATCCACTCAATCTTTCAGAAATTAATAACATGCATATCAAGAACACGCACACCAGCAAATGCACACTCAACAACTTGGTAGATTTATTTGACAAACTTGAGTAGATCTATAAAGCTTTTGCTGGGTAAGAACAAAATTGCAATTGGGACCTGGTTCAAGTTGTGACATGTCCAACAAAACCAATAATAAAATAAGAAGGTTGAAACACAAACATTGTTATACTACCTCTACAATACACATGAAAACTAGAAATTCTTTTTTTTTTTTTTTTTTTTTTGAAAGGGAAAACTAGAAAACTAGAAATTCTAGATAACTATATATGTTCCTGATATAACAAAGCTGGTTGTTTAGATGGGTAAAACATATGTGGGAAGATAATGGAAGAGAAATGTACGAAAAGGATCATAGAGATATGATGGAAACAAGCTAGTGGAAATAATTTTTCAATCGTATTTTGTTTATTCAGTTCAAATTCAAGTTATAGATTTACAATTCAATTTTTATATTAAATTTATTGTTATTGGGAAAAATTGTATATTTAGACATTATATTTTATTCCCAAAGCACATTTTTTCAAAATATTTTCGTGCATTTTTTTTTATCTATTTGCATCGAAATAAAATAAACAAATTATAGCTCTCAAAAACTTATATAATGTTTTCTCTCTTTTTCTTATTAATATCTTCATTTTCCACCCCCAATCATTGATGAGCTTGTCCACTCTGCCCACTAGTTGAACAACATCCGAACAAAATTGAACCATGCATAACCGAAACATTAAATTAATTATATAATGATTTTAATAAAATGATAATTAAAGAATAAGAAAAAGATATGATAGATATAGGTGTATGATAATAATGATAGAGTTAAAAAGTAACGGTGTTATAATGGTGTAAGGGTAGTTTTGTATAACAAGAATGTAGTAGGGACAATTTTGTCTAATAACATTGAAGTGTACAACATTTAAAGTAAAATGTATACATTTATTAGCATACAAAAAGATGGACATAAATTAAGAATATAACCTTGATTGAGACTTATTATGTTTTTAGATTAGATATGTAAGTTCATTTTTTTTTTAATTTAGAGTTGAAATAACAGTACAAATTGAGACCATCGCCGGACGCCAAATACATGTTTACATGTTAATTTTTAATTAGCATATTGCAAGTCAAATTGAACTTGTAGTACACAACAAAAATTGAATATGCAATGTTAGGAATAAGTGTTTTTAGATTTTTATACCAAATTATGTTAGGAATTTTATTTCCTATTTTGTTTTTAGAAATAGGAATTCGAAAGGTAACTTAGAGAATGAAATTTACCTACTGGGAAGTTAATTAACCGAAAAGTAAACAAATTCGAAAAGTAGCCTTAGGATATTTTCATCCCTCAAAAGGTTACTTTTAGAATGAACCCTACCAACGTGGAACAAAATTAATTTTAGAAGTAACCTACTTGAAGACAAGAATACTTTTCTACTAGAAGTTAAGTTATCTTCAAAAAGCTACAAGACAATAATCTTTGAGAGGTTGAAGTTGTGAAGAGGTCAAAGACTCGAAACATTGAAGATTCAAGAGGTTGAAGATCAAAGAGTCGAAGATACGAAGAGTTGAAGACTAGAAGGTTCAATGTTCGAAAAGTGGAAGGGCTAACCTTTATTGGAAAGTAAGAGGCACATAAAGTTAACTTAAGCGAGAAGTTCATTTTTGATTAGTTAAGGATTGACTAAAGAAAGTCAAATCTGAGATGTTATTAAGGAAGGATTCAAAAGATTAACCACGATAAGTCAAATGTTACCTTTTCGCATATACTATCCAAGCATTCTCTGGTCGAATAGTAAACATCTTCAAAAGCTCATAGTGTAAGAAGAATATTAGCAACGCAAAAGGAGTCCTAATTAAGTACACATCCCAAGGAAAATTCCCAAAAAAGTACTAGACATTTTGCACAACTAACAAAGGTAGGAGTAGACGCAAAAAAAAGATGCATCCAACGGTTGGAAATTTGACAAAAGTAACTTACTACATTACCCACTGGTCTTTGCACACAAGATAATAGACATTTGAAATTTGTTTCTCTACAGCGGACATATTTTCAAATAGGTCTATACATAGCTACATTCAATTATTGCGAACAAGTTATTTAAGTGCATTGCAAAGCGAACGTGTCTCATCCAGTAGACCAATGAAGAGAGAGCTAAAGCTACATTACAAGATCAAGCTCAAAGGACTATGACATTCAATGAGAAGTTCCACGTCGAGTCTTGAAGTTAGAGATTGTGAACAACCTTTTCTCTACTAGGTTTAGTAGAAAGGTGCGGAGTAACAAGTGTTGCTTGTGAAAATTCTTGAGGATTGTAGCTAGCTTTGTGATCGAGGCACAATCGCTTATTTTGTACTAAAGATTTTAGTGCAATCCTCCTTGTGTTAAGGAGAAGAGTAGACATAGGCTAGGTTTTGGCCGAACCACTTTAAAAATTCTCTCTCTCTTACTGCACTTTATATTATAATAATCAACCAAACCTAATTTTGATAAAAACAAATACGTGCAACAAATTAAAAAGGGGCAGAATGTTATTTTCCATTGCGGTCATTCTAAGTTCAAGTTCACTTCAATTGAAGAATCTTTGAAACAATTTTTTTTAATTATACAAGTTTATTCACTCCCGCCCCCCATTCTACATTTGTAACCCTTACCCCTCGGGACCAACACGTAATATATTAAAAATGAATATGTATCATAGATCTATCTTGCTATGTGAATCATAGTTCATAGTATACACATATATTGCTCTTATGTTGTGATATGACAAATTTTTTTGGTTGGACATTTGCGTCAAGTTAATT
>NXFB01000443.1:1150-13572 GCA_002525835.2 Ipomoea batatas | reverse complement strand
TTAATTGTATGTAATATGATGGAATTTAGTCCACAAGCAATTTCGTTATATTTGTACAATTAATTAGGATTAAATACTGGACTATGATCATAATTTAGCCCAAAGGCAATTATGTATCGGAATGTAGTTTAGTAGTTTTATCAGCGATGATCGAAATAAATAAATTTATTTACTTTATGATTATCTATAAATAATTTCCATCTCTATCATGAAGTTTAGGTTTATGATGTAAATTTTTAAGTGATATTTCATAATTTGTCCACAAGGATTAAGAAAAGAAACATGATTTCTTAATTTTTTTTAGTTATCACAATGGTTGTAATGAAGCTTGTTGAATAAAACTTTAGTATACAAGCAAGTTTTTTATGTCACTTGATTATATTCTTCATTTCATTTAATAATTGTTTCATCATAAAATTTCAGTTGAATCTAATTGAATGAAAACTTTCGCTCACAGACAAGTTTTATGTCACTAGGTTCTTCGGGTTATTTGATGATTGAGATAAAATATTATCATAAGGGCTTTAATTGGATTTAATAGAATTAAAACTTTAGCCACAGGCAAATTTTATGTCAATAAATTTCTAAACCCGCTAGATAATAATTTTATCACAATCTCTTAGAATTTATAAATTTAGTTCAACTATAATTCTAAGTTTCATGGCTTGCATTGACAAAACATGTATTTAATTACTTCCTAGATTTAGCCACATTTAATAGTTCATCCACGAAGCTTGCTCAGTTATTTGGACTAACTGTAGGAAGTTTCGTGATAATATGATATACCTCTTTTGGATACCAAGAATAAAATGTATCTTTTGAACCAAAATTGTAACACCCCGGCTCGGTTGTACCGAACAACCGGAGTAGTCACCGCCACACCTAGACTAAACCCAATCTCATTCAGATAGGATTCGTTCTAGGTGCACAGGCTAAAGACAAGGATATTGTACTATATCAACATAAACATCAACTTAAAATGCATTTCCATAGCATCGATTAAAGTGTAGCTAAACGAGCTACCAAAAGAACAAAGAGTTTAAAATACAGCCCATCAAAAGAGTTTAGTTAGACCTGACCTTGCTAGTCATTCTAGAACTGGCACCGCTACAAAAGATATATATACACAAAAGAACTGACTGGACTCCCCACCCTAGACACTAGCTACCTAGTTTAACGTGTGGTACACTGGGCCCGTGTAGGTGCCCCAGACGACATGCCACTCACCCTCAAACCACGTGATGTGGTCCAGAAACTTACACGTGTTCATATACATCATCCACTCCTCGTGGTAGTCTGGGGGACTCGGATCCCACGGGTAAAGATAGTGGACCACAAACTCGAGAGGGTTACTCCCGGGTAGGACCTCTATGGGGTAGAACCCATAGCTAGCTTGGAGGGCGTCGAAAGGACACATCGGCTCGACAGGGACGGGGGACCAAACTGGTACCACCGGTGAGACAGCAGTGGGAGTAGGCTCAGGAGTACAAGTCAGTTCACGAGGATCCGGTGCATAGCCTGGGGCGTATGGGTCTCCATCAAGTAGATAATTGGCATAATCATCATAGTCAAGGACTGGGAACTCGAACTCCGAGGGGTCGGAGTCCGCTGGGCTCCAGGAGCCCACACTAGATTCCATCTGGTAAAGGACACAATGAAGTGTAATTAGCACGACGGCTAAGTAAGGAAATCCATTGTCACTCGAGGGTAAACAAAGGTTTCAAAAACAACATAACATTCAGAAAATTGTAAGTTTTACCCAACGGTCGCAATCTACCTGCAATCAGATTAACAACAAAAACAGTACAATATAGTACATAAGTGACATCAGCATGTAATACTTTCATCTCCGAGAATTTCATTATTTAACTCAAAATAGAGAGTTCAACAACACACACTTTACTGTTCAGAACTCGCGACATTTTATTCTGCGATCTAGTTACGGAGTTACTAGATTCTATAATTAGTAAAATTACTTAGTTTCTTTCTGGATAAATATAGGGAAATCTTAGAATGTTTTCAAGAACCTCGGGCCGCGGCACTCATGCCTCCCGCAGGTCAAACGTCTCAATAACTTCGGGGCCCCGGCTCACAAGCCTCCCGCGAAGTCAAACATCTCAATAATTTCATAACTCCCTCTCTTCTCAGCGAATAGACTTCGCTCTGCAGTATGAATTGATCATACAAACCTCGGTCCCTCTCTTCTCAGCGAATAGACTTCGCTCTACAGTATGAATTGATCATACAAACCTCGGGCCGTGGCATTTCCAGCCTTCCCGTAGGTCTCCTTATCCCAACCTCGGGCGATGGCACTCCAGCCCTCCCGTAGGTCCCCACCTTATTCCAGAAATTAAGGGTTGCAAACATGATTCTTTATTTTCCTCGAGTGTAATTAGTATATTCACATGATGACTCAAAACAATCATACTTGTTCAAATGTGTTTCCAAAATACACATATTGGTTAATGACTTTTCACCATGAAAGTCCAAGTGACAACAGTCACATTTATTTCTTAAAAACACATTTTTTTCTCCAAGTTAATGAATATAATTTACAAAAAAATAGTATTCGAGCTTTCAAAAATTTACTCGGTTGCCCGTAGGCTTTCTAAACATCATAACACTCGGGATTAAAAACATCGGGGAAAAATTCGGTCGAAAACGAGTCCGCGTCGCGCGGACTCGCGGTTGGCCGCAGCTGCGGACGCGGGCGTCCGAGCTGTGTCTGTTGGTTTGGCAAATGGCGCCGAAACTGGGCGCCCACGGACGCGCAGCTGCGCGTCCGGCCTCTCGGCCGTGACGCTGAAACTCCTGGGCGTCGATGGACGCGCGTCCAAGGCCGCGTCCACTCGATTCTGCCCACTTCGGGCAGCGAAAAGGGGGTTGTAACGTCCCGATTTTCCACTATTTTCACAAGTATAAGTCTATATGGACAAAAACACAACATATACATGCATAAATTAATTATGAACATGCATACAAAAATTACCAAAAAATCAAAGTGTAGTCTTTTGAGCTAACTTGTAGATCCATAAACTTAACACATAATTTTCACATAAAATCCTAGTCACATAATTTACTAGCATTTGATCACCTTCAAGTGACTAAACCAACTTAAGGGATTCCTTACCTTTCTAGAAGATTTTAAAACCGTAGAAGTTGATGATTTCCTCCTTCGAATCTTTCACCAAAGATCCTAAACAAAATCACCATAATAACAACATTTTCATGAACCTTTAGTTTACACTTAAGTTCTAGGAAAGATTTAACCGAACAAAACCAAAGTCTTACCTATACTAGAGCACTTGAGTTGGAGGGAAAGTTATGTAGTTCTTGATCACAAAGTAGAAGACTAAGATTTCCTTTCTCTTCTTTTCCTCCTAATATTTTCGAAAATGTGGGAGATGAGAGAGATGATGATGGAGAGTTTGGCTTGAAGTTTAAGAAACAAGTATGACATTCCCATACCTCTTATGACATGCATTAATTACATTTACTATGTGGTAATTAAGAGTGCCACATGTCAACTCCCCATAGTAGCTCTTGAAGAGTAAAAATTCGCTTTGCCAGTTTGGGGTTAAATCAGATGAAAGTTCCGAGGATTATAACTTAATTCGGGAAAATTCTAACACCAAAATTATCCTAAAAATAATCCCGTCGATAACCACTAAAATTGGAAATTTTTCGGTATCTCGCAAAATATAGGTACGAAGGTCCGTAACAATTTTACCCTTACAGTCCGTTTCAATTTTCACTTGAACTAACTAGTAGTTCAGGCTTAATCGTCTAATACTTAATAATCTAATCTCTAGGCAAATTCGAACTGTATAAGCATCCTTTAAAATTTTACGGTTCGTGACCGGTACGTAGATCGCAGCTTATTAATAACTAGTCTCAAAGGAAAAAAAATTCTTTCGAACACCGAGAGACCTTCTCATAAATGTCATAGCTTAAAAAAAAATATTCTCGAACCTTAACTGTAACCCCTCGGTTTTTCCGACAAAGTTAAGGTTCGAGAATATATTTTTTTAAGCTATGACATTTATGAGAAGGTCTCTCGGTGTTCGAAAGAAATTTTTTTTTAGACTAGTTATTAATAAGCTGCGATCTACGTACCGGTCACGAACTGTAAAAATTTTAAGGATGTATATACAGTTCGAATTTTCCTAGAGATTAGATTATTAAGTATGATACGATTAAGCCTGAACTTCTAGTTAGTTCATGTAACACCCCGACTCGGCTATACCGTACAACCGGAGTAGTTACCGCCACACCTAGGCTAAACCCGATCTTGTTCAGATAGGATTTATTCTAGATGCACAGGCTAACAGACTAAAGACAAGGATCGTGTTTCTTATCGTCAAAATCTAACATACTCATTAAAATGAAGCAGCATTTATAGCATCGAGAAGAGTGTAGCTAAACAAGCTACCNTAATGCCTCAAAATATTTTTAAAATGTAATTGAATTTATTAAAAAAAATTTATATTTACATCATACTCATAAAATCAATATAAATGTATAAATTACCTTAAATTATACAAAGAAATCGCGACCGTAAATGATGATTCCTAGCTTCCAAAATCTTTTAAGTTTAACCACATCCTTGAAATTGAAGAAATATTTACAAGAACCTGGATTCAATGAAAACCAAACAGTAAAAATACGAACAAGCTAAGAAAAGAAAAACCAAAATCAAAATGCAAAACACTGCAAATTTTAGATATCCAGAGGAAAAAAGATGAAAATGAAGAAAAACAGCAAGAGAAAATGTAGAGATGGAGAAGATATAAGGTCGAATCTTACCGATGAATTTTAGCGGCATTGGGTCAGTTCAAAGATTAGAGAGTCGTGTAGGGAGTTTGTGAGCAGAAGATGGAGAGTGGAAATAATGAGAGCTGAGTGTTTAAAGTTTGGAGAAATTGAGAATTTAAGAAAGGGAGTTTTTCCCAAAAAAAAAAAAAAAAAGAGTTAAAGTGTTGAAGACTGATAAAAGTGTTTGATATATGCGTGTCCAATGGTTATTGTGTGGATTACCATCCAAAAAAACGACTTTGTTTTGGGTAATGTTTTTTCACGTGATCAACTGCAATATACATTTTTATAACTTATTATGTACATTATTCTAACACAAAGTACATTATTCTAACAAATAATATGCATTATTTTCCCAGTATTGTCAAAGCGAGCTGGCCCGCCCCACCGCGGGCTTAACTTTTGGCGGGCTTTTGAGGACCGGCTCGCCAAGCCCGCGGGCTAGGGTTCATGCAACCCTAGCCCGCCCCACGCGGGTTGGCGGGCCCTGCGAGCCGGCCCGCGGAGTTTTCTATCCTTTTTTTTTTAAAATTAAGAGTTCATAAAATAAGTAAAAAAAAATTTATATAAAAAAAATAAATATATATGTATATATTGCACAACAAGGCATCGTTCTACCTTACACTGTTCTGACTTTTCTAGGACTTGGCCGCAACCCGCGCGCGTTAGCCCACGCGCGCTGCGAGTCTTCGCGGGTCATATTTTTTGTGGCCCTAACCTGTCCCACCATGGGGCGGGTGCGGGCTAACTCGCGGGCTTCGGCCCATTTTGACAGCCCTTCTTACCTTAGAAGTTTCAGTATTTTAACCCATAATGTATATTATTTTAACACATAAAATACATTATTTTAATATATAATGTATATTATTCTAACGCATAATATATTATTATGACTAATAATGTACAATTATATTATTCTAACTCATAAAATTCAACAACGTTATTTTGAACTGTGATTCACACACCGAATAGCCATGCTTGTTCAAATTGAACAAAGTTCACTAGAGGTTATTCCTTACTGCTGCTTTTCCATCTTTTCAAACAAATTAATTTCACCTACCCAAGTCACGGGTGAACTGCAAAAAATAGTCCACTTGAATTGTCAAGTTGCAGGCAATGGACAGTGACGACTGAATTGTTAAGGCTGGGTGAACTGCATAAATGAAATGATGGGTGTTTGTAAGGCTGGCAAGTGAATAGTTAAGATTCCACACCTCACTTTTTCCAATTTTTGCTTTTTCTTATTACAAATACTACCATTTCACTGATGCTATCTGTGACTAATTATTACTCCTTCCGTCCTATTTTATGTGTCGGGTTCGATTAACGAGGCTTGACTGGAGTGATTTTTAATTTAATTTTTCATAATATTAAATTTAATATTAATACAAAAAATTTATATATTTAGAAACTACATTAAAAGTACTATTAAACACAAAAAAACAAATTTAAAAATAAGTAAAAAATAATAAAGAAAATAAACAAAAAAGAAAGAGTTGGTTTGACCAGTGAATAGTAAGTAGGACAGATAAAATGAGACAGATGGAGTATTAAAAATTGTAAATTGTATCAACAATATCTAAGCTTTGTTTATTCCAACACTATTTTCTCTGCAATTGACTCACTATTCCCTTTACATACCATGAATTTCTGCTCACTTTCAATAATAATAATAATAATAATAATAATAATAATAATAATAATAATAAAACAAATAAAACAGGGAAAATGTGGTTTTGAAAAATGCAATGCTTGCAACCTTTGCCAGATTAAAACACCATGAATTACAGGGATATTCAAGCTTTTAATTCAGTACATAATTGAAATAATACCGCTAGCATGCATCTAGAAACGGGGTATTAAAGTAACATTTTACAGTTTGTAAGATCTGGTAAATGGGAATATGATATTGAAGATGAAATACTATTCGTCAAACTAGAGGCAGAATTTATGCACCTTATTGGTGTAAGATTACTGTTATAGCTAGAACCAGAAAACAGGAAATTTTTTTTCAATCTTCTGAAAAATAAAGAAGCAAACATTTAGAATAATTAAAACAGCAGACAATATTATCTTACCTCTTTTTTAGATCATGAAACTCCGTTGAAAAACAATTGAGTAGCATCAAAAGAGCTGCAGATGCGAACTTCTCCATCTGCAAAAAAGGGAAAAACATTCCTTACTTAAAGACCAACTTTAGAAAAAAGTGGACATAAAGACTGTTCAAATTGTAGGCCAGAATGTGTAACTCACTGTCCATGAATTTAGCTCGGCATAGTTGAATCAAGTATCAGTGGATCATTACCAACAGAGTGGAAATAATGACTTTGTGAAACCACATGGTCATCCTACAGTGTACATTTAAGTTGTCTTTCACTATATAACATTTTAATTCAGCAGAAAATCATCTAAGACACATTTGAAAAACAAACCATAAACGGAAATAGAATAAAGAGACATACCTAATGTCTTCAAGAACAAAGTCAATTAGCCTAGTCATTTTTCCACCTATTAGTTTCTCCATTGGAGAATAAATCCTGCACTACACGGCCAATGACATACGCTTTTAAAATCTGAAGTATATTACTTAACAAATTCAGCATGAATTTATAAGGGTAGAATCAGGTCTGTAAGAAATAAAATATTATATAGAAATTGTACTTGGACAACCTCCCATACACTCAGTAAACTGCAATCACACGCCACCTAAAAGAAATGAGACTGCTAAGTGTACAATAGCCCATGAATCATTACCCGGCCGGACAGGGTAATTTGAATTGGATTCCAAAATGTTGCGAAAAAAATAAACCGACAAAATAAGCAAAGACGGGTGTAGATGTGGAGTTGTAGTAAAAAAGGTAACACTCCTCTTCATGAGGAGTGTTAGCTTTTATTATTTTTTAACAAGTGTCTAATGATCACCTGACTTTCAATGATTAGTTTAGCTTTTATTATTTTTTACCAGGTTGATGATTACTCTAATGATATAATTAATTAGCTTTCAATTATTAGTTAGTTATTAGAATGATTAGTTATTAATGATTAATTGATGATTAAATGGTTAATTGATTAGTTGTATGATTTTTTTAATTATCTGGATTGATGATAATAAAATTATTATTTTGTCATACTTGTGCAATAATTATTGTCGTGAGTTAAAGATAAGATAGTAACGCTAAAACTTGTACGATAAATTTCGATTTTAAATTAATACAATTCAACATATTTAATATACATCTGTAAAATAAAATAAAGCACCTGCTTCATCCAAAAATTTAGTGCTGTCCCCTGCAAGTTAAGTTAATGAAGTCTTGTTAAAAACAATAAATTCAATGGCAATATAAATTAGGGAAATTGCATATATGTTTGTACCTGGGGTGGTAATGTCGCGAACTAGTTCCACATAATGTCAGGCGGCCGCGCCTCGTTGATTGCCGTCGTTGTTGTTCTTGGACCGGCTGAGGGAGAAACTCATCCATTGTCGGTAATTGCAATTGCCTACCACCTTGATCGGATGACTCTCATCTGTGAAAGTCCTGTATTGGGTAGCTCGAAGGCATATTGTTGTATGTAGGACGAGGTTCATAATTATGGATGTGAGGTTAGGGTTGTTGATAGGATGACCTAGGTTGGGTGGGGTCGTACACTGCACTCGCTTGGGTCGTATAATTTTGTAACACCCCGGCTCGGCTATGCCGAACAACCGGAGTAGTTACAGCCACACCTAGACTAAACCCAATCACATACAGATAGGATTCGTTCTAGATGCACAGGCTAAAGATAAGGAAACTGTACTATATCATCATAACCATCAACTTAATATGCATTTTTAAAGCATCGACAAAAGTGTAGCCGAACTAGCTACCAAAATGTACCAAGGTTTTAATTACAGCCCAACAAGAGGGTTTGAACTAGACCCGACTTTACTAGTCATCCCAGAACTAGCATAGCTACAAAAGATATATATACACAAAAGATCAGACTTGACTCCCCACCCTAGACACTACCTAGTCTAACGAGTGGTATACTGGGCCAGTGTAGGTGCCCCAAACGACGTGCCACTCACCCTCGAACCAGGTGATGTGGTCCAGAAACTTGCATGTATTGATGTACATCATCCACTCCTCGTGATAATCTGGGGGACTCGGGTCCCACGGGTAGGGATAGCGAACAACAACCTCGAGAGGATCACTATCGAGTAAAACCTCTATGGGATAAAACCCATAACTAGCCTGGATGACGTCAAAAGGACACAACGGTTCGACAGGGGCAGGTGACCAAACCGATACCGCTGGTGAGACAGAAGTGGGAGCAGGATCGGGAGTACAAGTCAGGACTAGGGGGTCTGAAGCATAGCCGGGAGCGTACGGGTCACCATCAGGTATATACTGTGTGTAGTCATCGTAATCTAAGACCGGAAACTCAAACTCCGATGGATCGGAGTCCGCTGGGCTGCATGAGCCCACACTAGATTCCATCTGATAAAGGACACAATGAAGTGTAGTTAGCACGACGGCTAAGTAAGGAAATCCATTGTCACTCGAAAGTAAACAAAGGTTTCAAAAACAACATAATACTTAGAAACCGTAAACTTTACCCATCAGTTGCAATCTACCTACAATCAGATTATCAACAAAAGAAAGTATAGCATAGTATATGAGTGACATCAGCATATAATACTTTCATTTTCGAGAATTCCATCATTTAACTCAAAATAGTGAGTTCAACAACACACACACTTTACTGTTCAGAACTCACGACATTTTATTCTGCAATCTAGTTACGGAGTAACTAGATTTTCATAGTTAGTAAAATTTTACTTAGTTTCCCCCTGGATAAGTGTAAGGCATACTTGGAATATTTTCAAGTACCTCGGGCAGCGGCACTCATGCCTCCCGCAGGTCAACATCTCAATAACTTTGGGCCCCGGCTCACAAGCCTCCCGCAAAGTCAAACATCTCAATAACTTTCGGGCCACGGCTCACAAGCCTCCCGCAAAGTCAAACATCTCAATAACTTTCGGACCACGGCTCCCGCAGGCCTCTCGTAAAGTCAAACATCTCAATAACTTCCGGGCCACAGCTCCCGCAGGCCTCCCGTAAGGTCAAACATTTCAATAATTTCCGGGCCACGGCTCCCGTNATTATTATTGAAAGTGAGCAGAAATTCATGGTATGTAAAGGGAATAGTTGAGTAAATTGCAGAGAAAATAGTGTTGGAATAAACAAAGCTTAGATTTTGTTGATACAATTTACAATTTTTAATAATTATTATTCACAGATAGCATGAGTGAAATGCTAGTATTTGTAATAAGAAAAAGCAAAAATTGGAAAAAGTGAGGTGTGGAATCTTAACTATTCACTTGCCAGCCTTACAATCACCCATCATTTCCTTTATGCAGTTCACTCAGCCTTAACAATTCAGTCGTCACTGTTCATTGCCTGCAACTTGACAATTCAACTGGACTATTTTTGCAGTTCACCCGTGACTTGGGTAGGTGAAATTAATTTGTTTGAAAAGATGGAAAAGTAGCAGTAAGGAATAACCTCTAGTGAACTTTGTTCAATTTGAACAAGCATGGCTATTCGGTGTGTGAATCACGGTTCAAAATGACGTTGTTGAATTTTATGAGTTAGAATAATATAAATTGTACATTATTAGTCATAATAGTATATTATGCGTTAGAATAATATACATTATATGTTAAAATAACGTACTTTATGTGTTAAAATAATATACATTATGAGTTAAAATACTGAAACTTCTAAGGTAAGAAGGGCTGTCAAAATGGGCCGAAGCCCGCGGGTTGGCCCGCACCCGCTCCACGGTGGGACAGGTTAGGGCCACAAAAAATATGGCCCGCGAAATAGCGGGCCTAACAGGCTTGACCCGCGAAGACTCGCAGCCCGCGTGGGCTAACGCGCGCGGGTTGCTGCCAAGTCCTAGAAAAGTCAGAACAGTGTAAGGTAGAACGATGCCTTGTTGTGCAATAAATACATATATATTTATTTTTTTATATAAATTTTTTTTTACTTATTTTATGAACTCTTAATTTAAAAAAAAAAAAAAGAAAGGATAAAAAACTCCACGGGCCGGCTCGCAGGGCCCGCCAATCTGCGTGGGGCGCGCTAGGGTTGCATGAACCCTAGCCCGCGGGCTTGGCTAGCCGGTCCGCAAAAGCCTGCCAAAAATTAAGCCCGCGGTGGGGCGGGCCAGCTCGCTTTGACAGTACTGAAAAAATAATGCATATTATTTGTTAGAATAATGTACTTTGTGTTAGAATAATGTACATAATAAGTTATAAAAATGTATATTGCAGTTGATCACGTGAAAAAACATTACACAAAACAAAGTCGTTTTTTGGATGGTAATCCACACAATAACCATTGGACACGCATATATCAAACACTTTTATCAGTCTTCAACACTTCTAACTCTTTTTTTTTTTGGGAAGAACTCTCTTTCTTAAATTCTCAATTTCTCCAAACTTTAAACACTCAGCTCTCATTATTTCCGCTCTCCATCTTCTGCTCAAACTCCCTACACGATTCTCTAATCTTTGAACTGACCCAATGCTGCTAAAATTCATCGGTAAGATTCGACCTTATATCTTCTCCATCTCTACATTTTCTCTTGCTGTTTTTCTTCATTTTCATCTTCTTCTTTTTTTTCTCTGGATATCTAAAATTTGCAGTGTTTTGCATTTTGATTTTGGTTTTTCTTTTCTTAGCTTGTTCATATTTTTAATGTTTGGTTTTCATTGAATCCAGGTTCTTGTAAATATTTCTTCAATTTCAAGGATGTGGTTAAACTTAAAAGATTTTGGAAGCTAAGAATCAGTATTTATGATCGCGATTTCTTTGTATAATTTAAGGTAATTTATACATTTATATAATTTATTTTGATTTTATGAGTATGATGTAAATATAGCAATTTTTTATTAAATTCAATTACATTTTAAAAATATTTTCGTGCATTAATGTTATTTAGTGCAAAAACACTTTAGATCACAATAGTTATGACGGGATGACTTAGCTTCTCCATGCGGATGTGGGAAGAGCAAGGTTTTGAAGGTTTAAGTAGTTGTGGCGGTGCGGTGTGTTTTTTCACCCAAAAAAAAAAACAATAGTTATGATATTATACTTGAGTGTGAAACAATGAGAATAGACCGAAATGGGATACTTTGGAGAATCATAACTCCAAATAGGATTCTTTTTCGCAGCGGATACCAAAATTTGATGGTTCTTGAAAGTAGGAAAAATGAGGAAAAGAGACATTCTTGGTAACCTTTTTTGAGAATGGAAAAACGCTACCATGCCATTTCTAGACTTTATTAAAAAAAATGAAATAAACCAAGGTAATACAAGGTATTATACTTGGGGTGCTTTCTCCCCCGGACACAATTTTTTAAAATGGATTCCAAAATGTTATTAAAAAAATAAACCGGCAAAGAAGGCAAACATGGGTGTATGTGTGGAGTTGTAGTGAAAAAGATACCACTCCTCTCAAAGAGGAGTGTTAGCTTTTATTTATTTATTTATTTTTTTTTTTTTTTTTACGAAATGTTGATTAATATGATGATAAAATTTTTTTGATAACAAATTAGC
>NXFB01000442.1:44188-55435 GCA_002525835.2 Ipomoea batatas | reverse complement strand
TTCAAACACATCCACCGTTCTAAGCCAAGCCTTACTTTTGCAATTCAAAGTTTCCCAAGCACAAAGGTGCTTACCTTTCCACACTTTAAAACGAACATCGTCCTCGATGTTCACACTAAGCATAAGGTGGGAAAGCTACAAAGGTCTCAACATAAAATGCCCCTTTCCACACTTTAGAAGTGTACTATGGGCTATTGGGTCACACAACATGCTTTTATGAATTATTTAAAACAAGCGAATGCAAAAGTCATGCCATCACACCCGGTTTCCACACTTTATAACAAAAGCATATAGGTAAAAGAAAGGGTAAGGGAGATAAAGAGACTCCCCTACGACATTAAAGATCTACATGAGTGTGCTCATATCATCTCTCGTTTCCTTGAAATTCCCTGCACAACATAAGCTTCCAAACACATTGATTCACATTCGATTAGCTAAACTTAAGAGATCATCAAGATAAAGAACCAATATTAAAAGTAAAAACCAAAACAATAATGCAAACAAAATATGAATTAAAAACAAAATAAGAGTGCATAAAAGAACAAGTGCTAGAAAAGAACTCAAAATCACTACAACTAAACAACTATGATCATTGGGGTGCACAAGATCATTAGCCCGACCCATCGGACTCCTCTTCATATTGATCAAGTGTGAGCCTTCTTACTTCATGTTCAAGCATATTGACTCGGTTTTCTAGTCTCTCGATAGTTCCCCACAAATCTCTTTGTTCTCCTCTAGCCTCATCCTCACTAGGCTCCTCGGGTATCACTCCAAATTGAATAAAATCTCCTATATCCAATGGTGTCATTGTGGTTGCTACTACCTCAAATGTAAGTGCCTCCCCAAATCCCAAAGCTTCACATAGCCTACTAACTAGTGGCCCAATGAAGATACTTTCACTATCCTCATAGCTTTGTCGCTTTAGGAAGGTCTTACAAAGCTCACCCATATGGATCTGGGTCTCCGTGTACATGCTCCAAAGCATGAATAGTTCTCTCCTTGTAACATTGTCATTCGGAGTTTGCCTTCCTAACCATGACCGTGCTATAATATGCCACATGACCTTAAGTTCCGGAGGTTGGATATATTTGGCACTCGTGTATGAGGGTCTCCAAGCTATCCCCGGTCTAGCTATTCCCCACCAAAACAACTTGGGTTGATGCTCATCAATGAAGTCGTCAATGAGATTTGCATACCATCTTTGATCTTGGTCATGTAGAGTGTAGAATCCTAGCAAATTACCAAGTTCATCCGACGAGATGTCGTATTGTCTATGGAATAGCTTGAACTTAATGCTAGGTTGTCGCCAGTTGTGCATCCCTTCGTTGGCCTCCAAAGTAGAAATAAACTCCCTAACGATAGGGGTGTATGTTGCATCCCTCCAACTACAAATGTGTCTCCAAAATGGTTGGGATGTCATCCTTTCAAATTCTCCTTGAATGCCTAAGATGGCTAAGACCGGGGCTTCGATGTAACTCCATTCAACTATTTGCTTGTCCCAGAAGTGCCTATATCTAAAAAGATCCTGCACTTCGATCATGAGGCCTTGGTGTGCAAATTCCACATTCGGTGCTTCCTCTTCGTCGCTTGATGTGTCCTCATTGGGCCCTCTACTAAGTTCACCTCTTTCAAGAGTGTGCCTAGGGACCATCATTTCGGCCCTTGGAAGTCCCTATATTTATCAAATCAAGCATTAGATTCTCAATTCACACATTGAATTTTCAATTCAAGATATTACATTCTCATTTTAAGCTATTGCATTCTCAATATAAGCATTATGTTCTCAACTCAAAGCATTGTGATCATCAATTCAAGCAAAATTTGCATCATACACTATTAGTGGCATTTTATGAAACACATAGTATGCAAGGTTAACAAAAGCACAAATGTATGCAATATGCATGATCTACACACTATAGAGTACAAAAGCACAAGCATATCATCACCCAAAGCTCACAAAAGTAAGTGATCAAATAAGATCTTACTAAAATTGAGTAGAAAATAGATCAAGATCCTAATAAACCAAGTAGAAGAAGAAGAAATGTCAAGAGAATTACCTTTGGGCTCGGTGGAGGTGATCCACAAATGCTTGATAAAGGAGAGGAGAAGAGGTTACCTATGTTCATCATTTTCTGAGAGTAGGGAGTGCTGGAGAGGAAATTTGGAGTGAGGGAAGAAGAATGGAGCTGAAAAACCCTTGGGGTATTTAAATTCGTCGGGCGGACGCCCTGATGGACGCGCGTCTAGCAGAGCCTTCTCTGCTTCTGCTGCGTTCTGCTTCCAGTGGTCTGCTGGACGACGCGTCCGCCGCGCGTCCGGCCCTGGGTTTGGCATTTTCCAGCTCGTTTTTATCTATGATGTCGCGTGTTTCTACCCCCGCATTTTTGCTTATTCATATGTCTTCGTGCCCCCTGTCGTCTTGAGCTTAAAAACAACACTAACAAATGTTTTTGGAAATTTTTGCAATTATTAGAAGTAAAAGAACATAGACTTCAAACTTAAAAGAAATTAAAAGCAAATCCTTATAAACCAAAGTGCATTATGTAAAGTAAAAGTCACTAGCGTAGTAATAAAATCGAATTTAAACAAACCAACTAACGAAATTAAAAGAAAGATAAAGTCGGCACCCCACGCACGGGGTACCTATTGTTCTAGCCGGGCCACATCAACACAAGAACTTATGAACCAAAGTAGTGTCAATAAGGTGCGTCCCCACCCTGTGAGGGGGGTGGGAAACGGTGCTCTATCCATAGGCGCAATTGCTCAATTGCTTGAAATTGTTGCTCTTGACGTTCCTCTTGCCTTATAATTGCTTCATTCTGCCTCATCAACTTTCCGTGATGAAGGTCCATCCTCTGGTTGAAAGCGTTCATAGACTGAGTATGCAACTGAAGCTGAAAAGCCCTCATGGATGCCCAGTCATATACTGGGGGGTACTCTGCATACTCCGGAGGCACATCCGGACCTCCCTGAATTACCTGCTCCTGTTCTTGCTGAGGCTCACCCTGTGGAGGTCTAGGCACGGCTCCAATCTTTGGGGCATAGCTCCTGTTGAGATGCGCATCGCTAAACGGTCGCATGGAGGCAATACTCTTCTCCCTCGTCAACTCTCTTTGCAAGCCCAATCCGTGGCATAGTCTTGTAACCATTGGCCCTATCCTGACATACGGCACTTCGGGTGTGTCTGCGAGGTGAACAGCTGTTGCACCATGCAAGCCATATGTATTGGCTCATTCATCTCTAGACTCCAAAGGTTGAAGAGGTCAAACCTGTATACCTTGTGGAGGTTTTTATTCCTACCTCCAAAGGTAAGGTTGAGTAGAAGCTTCATGATCTTGAGTGCCAGGCTAACAATCTTGGAGGTGTTTGGTTTAGTCCCGGTGAACCTGCCTCCCTGACCATTAGTAATTCTATCCCAGTAAGCTTCTGCCGCCGCATCAGAGTCAAAATCGGTGGGAAGGTTGCACCACTCTTCCGTGTAGACGTCCTCGGCGGTGTAAAATCCAAGGTATTCCCCCAATTGGATCAATGAGACTTCGTGCTCCCGACCGAACAGTGTGAACTTCATGCAAGGAGCCACATGTGGTTTGACGGCATACGCGCATAGGTGGCGATAAACTCGTGCACGACGGGTTCATACGTGTCATCCCTCCAACTGAAGAGATGCTCCCAATACCGTCGTGACATCATCCATTCCACCTCTGCTCGACACCCATATGCATCGAGCATAGTGTAATCGAAGTAGAAGCCTCCCGATACTCCTTTTGCTACAAGCTCTTCCACCCGTTCATATTGTTTAGCAGTTAGGTGTCTCAGGCTTCGGCCTCCTGCAATCAAAAGGTCACTTTCACCTTGGACCGCCCCCGAACTCGTTCCAACATCATGCTTTCTTTTCTTGGCACATTCTTTGTGTCTAGATTTTGGAGGCATCTATTTCAACATTTAAAGCATGTGAGCCATAGCATAGTCAATTCTTTAGCAATTGGGTAATTAAACAAGCATCAATTGTATCTTAAAACAATTTTCAAGAAAGCAAAACCATAAACATGCTTGATTGACTCTCTATTCAAAGGCAAGACTTAGCATAACAACATCATCACTATTTAGCATACTTAACCATTTTCTTTATCAATTAAAACTCTAGACAAAAGGAAAGCATGCACATTTAAGCATATTACTACTACATGTGTTTGCACTAAGGAGATAACAAAAGCTAGCATGTATCATCATCTAGTTTCAAGTTATTCATGCATATATAATTCATATCATAACTCCAAAACTTCACAAGTTTACAAACTTTAAGCACATTTATTTTCAAAACACATAATGTAGTAAGTAACTCCAACATTTATCAACCTAAAACAATTCTACAACCATTCTTCATCATCAAAACAATGCTAATCACAAATTCATGCCAAAGTTCAAAAAGCCCCAAATTTGTGAAACTAGTAAACAAACTTTTCAATTAAGCATAATGCAATGTCAAGAATCACAAATTGGTTCCATATAAACTCTTGATTAGCATCTAATTTCATTTATCAACCATTAATTTCAACAATGAAGCACAATTATTCAAACCCAAATTTTTCCACCATTAAAGTAGGGTTTCAAGCTTTCTTCAACACTCAAGTTCATGTTTAACCATACAAATTGCAATTAAAACTCATAAGCATGCTCATTGTAACTTAAGGAATCACATTCTAACAACAAGCAAGCAATGCAATTGACAAAGCAAGAAATCACTAATCAAGGTCATAACAATGGTGAAAGCTTAAAAATAGGGTTGAAGAAGATGAACATACCTTGAATTTTGTTGTAGAAAGGTTGTACAAAGATGAAAGCTTGAAATTTTTCGCCTTGGATTGGCTTTGGAGCTTGAAAGAACTTACTTGGTAATTTATGGAGTGGTGTTCGTCCGCTAGAATGAAGAAGAAGAGGAAGAATTTTGCTTTAAAACCCTCAGTCGCATCCGCAATCTGCCCGGGCCGACCAGTCGGACGCGGTCCGGACGCGCGTCCGCATGGCGTCCACATTTTATTTCTTATTTCCTCGATTTGTCGTAACATCGGACGCGTGCGTCCGACCGGCGTCCGCTTTTCTCCTTCGTTCGGCATGTGGCGGGCGAATTCCGGACGCGGTCGTCCGCTTGGCGTCCGGAATGACGGTCTCAGTACCTGCTCCGCATTCTGATGGACGCGCGGGTCGGACGCATGCGTCCGCCTCGCGTCCATCAGAGCGCTTTCTGATGTTTCGAACTGGGCCGCTGGACGCGGGCCAGACGCGCGTCCGGTCTGGCGTCCAGCCCTGGATTTTCGCCACTTTTGACTTTTTCTTGTTCTGCTTTGGTCTTCGTGACTTCACCTGTTGTGGCCCTGCCAAAACATACTAGATCTAAAGGAAAAACATGTAAGACAAGGCATTAAAAAGTGAAAGTAACCTCGGGTTGCCTCCCGAGAAGCGCTATGTTTAACGTCTTTAGCCCGACGTCTTTGTAAGCTTCAATTTTCCATTTGAATCAAACGCAAGGCATCCACCTCGCGCGGTTCCATTCCTCAAAAGTACTTTTTGACTTGGTGACCATTGACCTTAAATTCACCCTTTTCAGGATGTGCGATTTTTGAATGGTTCCATAGGGAAAAACTTTGGTGACCGTGAACGGCCCCGACCATCTTGATTTCAACTTTCCTGGAAAGAGTTTTAATTTCGAATTGAAGAATAGCACTTGGTCTCCTTCCTGGAATTCTCTCCCCTTTTTGATGTGCCGATCATGATAAAGCTTAGTGCGTTCTTTGTAGGCCCGGGAAACCGACGTGTCCTAGGAAGCTTCTTAAACTCGTGCCGGAGTTTGGAGGTGGTAGGGTGTCAATCACGGACATTTTAGCTTTGTCTACCTCTATTCCTTTGTTTGATACCTTATGGCCTAACACTATGCCCTCTTCTACCATGTAATAGCACTTTTCCCAACTAAGTGCTAGATTCACTTCTAAACATCTCTTGAGGACTTTTTCTAGATTGCTTAAACACTCATCATAGGTTTCTCCCCATATGGTAAAATCGTCCATAAACACCTCCATGAACTCCCCTATATAATCTTCAAAAATTGCTAGCATGCACCTCATGAAGGTAGCAGGCGCATTGCACAAACCGAATGGCATGCGCCGGTATGCGAAGGTACCCATAGGACAAGTAAAGGTTGTTTTCTCTTGGTCCTCTAGTGCTACGGGTATTTGGAAATAACCGCTCATACCATCTAAGAAACAGTAATAAGCATGCCCGCTCACCTTCTCAACCATCTGATCAATAAAGGGCAAAGGGAAGTGGTTCTTTTCTAGTGGCATCATTTAGTCTTCTATAGTCTATACAAACCCTACGCTTCGTGTAGGAATTAATTCTTCTTTGTCATTTTTCACTACTGTTATTCCTCCCTTTTTAGGTACTACGTGGGTAGGACTTACCCACGCACTATCAGAAATTGGATAGATCATTCCTACATCCATAAGTCTTACTACTTCGTTTTTCACCACTTTGGGGTTGGGCTACGGGCTTAACATTCTCTTCTAGTAAGATCTTATGTGTACACATGCTAGGACTTATGCCTTTTAAGTTTTGTAATTTCCACCCTATTGCTCCTTTATATTTTCCTAACAAGTTCAGAAGCTTGTCTTCTTGATTTTTATCTAGTTTTGATGAGATTACTACCGGTAAAGTCGAATTTTCTCCTAGAAAGGCATATTGTAGACTATCCGGTAAAGTTTTAAGCTCACTTTTTACTTCTTTCTCTTCTACTATACTCTTTTTCTCATTTATTTTCTCATTATGTAACAAATCATCCCCTTCATTTCCATCCATCACCTCCTCAACTTCACCAATCAATTCATGAATATATATTGCATCATCAATACAATCATCAAAGAAATTTACAATTTCAACATCATTCATATCACACACACTATCATCAACATGTATATCATCATCACCACATACTATCTTATGCAAAGCATCATCATTCTCATTAATCAAAGCGTTATCATCGAAAGTAAAAGATTCAAGGTCATCATTACTATCCAAGACTCTCAAGAGGGCATCATTTTTCAACTTACCCACAAGGTTGGGGTAAACGGAATTAACGTGTTCATGTAAAACATCCACAAAGTAGCACGCATCATCTGTCGTCATCGGGTACTTAGTCAACTTCGACACATCGAAGGTAGCACATTCGTCTCCTACCCTTAGGACAAGTTTCCCGTTCCCTACATCGATGAGGGCCCGAGCAGTGGACAAGAATGGCCTACCTAGAATTAATGGCACCTCCTGATCGGCATCCATGTCAATAATGACAAAGTCCACGGGAAAAATAAACTTGTCTACCCTCACTAACACATCTTCTACAACCCCCTTGGGTTGCTTGATTGATCTATCGGCCAACTGGATACAGATGCGAGTGGGCTTTAGATTGCCCAAGTCTAATTTCTTAAAGAGACAAAAGGGCATTATATTGATGCTTGCCCCAGAATCCGCTAGAGCTCTCTTAAACTCGGCTTCGCCAATTTGACACGGGATGGTGAAGCTTCCAGGGTCCGTGAGCTTCTGTGGTTGATGGCGCACGTAAGCGGAGCATCCCTCCCCCAGCAAAATCGTAGTTGATTCCTCTAGTTTCCTCTTATTGGTGAGTAAATCTTTTAAGAACTTTGCATAACGCGGCATTTGACCTAATGTGTCGAGGAAAGGTACGTTGATATGCAATTGTTTTAGAAGTTCAAGGAATTTGCCGTACTGCGTCTTGTCTATGCTCTTCTTCACCCTCCCGGGAAATGGGAGTGGTGGTTGGTACATCGGTAAATCCACCTTTTCCTTTCCTTTATCTCGAGATTGAGTGGCTTTTGGACTCGAGGGTAATGGAGATGTTTCCTTTTCTTGCTCCTTGTCCTCTTCAAGGATTTCTTCTACTTTCTCTTCTTCGATTGGACTCTTGGAGATAGAATTCTTCTTCAAGGTCGGCTCGGGAAGCTCCTTGCCACTCCGAAGGGTCATGGCTTGCACCCTCTCCCGAGGATTATTTATCGTGGTACTCGGAAGTGTGCCTTGTGGTCTTTCGGCCAAGGCCTTTGAATTTTGGGCAACTTGTGTCTCCAAGTGTCTCAAGGAAGCATTATTTTCTTATCTCAAGTTAGAGACCTCTTGCCTTATCGTGGATATCTCTTGTCTCAAGTCTTGCTTCTACTCTTGCCTCATGTTGGTCACGTCTTGCCTTAATTCGCCAAATATTCTCACCATTTTGTCTTCCATTCTCTCTTTAGGAGCTTCTTCTCTTTGTTGATTATTTCCTTGGTACATAGGTGGTCGATACGCTCCTCCTTGGTTAGCTCTCGGGTTGTATTGATTCCCTCGATTGTCTTGGTATCCTCTATTGTAGTTTGTATTGTAACTCGGCCCACTTTGACTGGGTCTTGGATTGTATTGATTTTGGGATGGTTGGTTTTGCTATCCTTGACCTTGACGCCAATTTTGGTTGTTGGTATTTCCATAAGCATTGTAGTCATTCGGCCTTTAATATCCTACGGCCTCAACTTGTTCATACGGAACATCCTCGTAGTTGGAAGTGCATTCGTGTGCTCCATGTGCACCCCCACACTTGTCGCAATAAAGAGCCAATGTCATGCACGGATTTCCTCTTTGACCCTTATTCATCTTTTCCAATTGTGCTTGTAGCCTCTTGACTTCAAGTCCTAGTGCTTCCACCTTAGCTTGAGATGCGGTGTCTGCACTAACTTCATACAAACCTCCTTTGGACTCCCTTTGGTTGTACCAATTCCCGGTATTTGATGAAATGGTTCTTATCAATTCTTCCGCGTCCTTGGGACTTGTAGAAACGAAAGATCCTCTAGAAGATGAGTCCAAAAGCAATTTACATTCATCGGTGAGACCGGAATAGAATGAACTAATGACGTCCCATGGATGTAGAACGTCGGGTGGGCATTGATGTTTAAGTGTTTTAAACCGTCTCCATGCATCCGCTAAAGTTTCCAACGACCCTTGTTTAAAGTCTTGGATTTGCTTTGTTATTTTCAATGTCTTGGTCAACGGAAAGAACTCTTGCATGAATTCTCGGTGGAGTTGTTCCCATGATCTAAAGTGGTTGTCTACGTGGGAATCAAGCCACCTCGCAACTTCCCCTATCAAAGAAAATGGAAACATTTTGAGTCTTACCACCTCTTCGGTAACTCCGTTTTGACGATACATCCCACACGATCGGATGAATCGGGTGATATGTACGTGTGGATCTTCCGCCGGTAATCCTCCAAAAGGTTGATTTTGTACTAGTGTGATCACGGCGGAGTTGATTTGAAAGTTGTTGGCTTCAACCGGGGGAATGTAAATAGAGTTGTGGACACTAAAGTCGGGTGTCATATAATCCGCTATGGTTCTCCTTTCCTCTCCCCTCGGTTGGTTCCTTGGTACATTTCTTGGTTCATTTCTTGGTTCGTTCCTTCTTGCCCTTTGTGGTTCATAATATTCATCATCATATCGTGGTTCGTAGTAAGCATCCCTCCTTTGTCTAGGAGGTTGGTGTTGTTGTTGTCTTGGAGGCATGTCATAGAGAGGGTTGTTGAATTGCTCTTGAAAATCCGGTGCATATCTCCTACGTGGTAATGGTTCGTCATACGCTACGTTCTCTTGTTGATATTGTGGTTGGTTGGGTGGTGGTGGTCTTTGTCGAGATTCCTCCCTTTGTGGGGGAGGTGACTCATGATCATTGAATTGATCACCTCTAACATTCTCTCTTGGTGTGTCCGTATCGGTGTGTCATGGTGATTCATCCATATTGACGTTAGGGATGTTTGCACTAGTAGTTGCCATGTCTTCTTCTTGATCTATTTGTTGGGATTGTTGGTCTCTATTGGCCTTCTTTCTCCTCCGATTCAATGCGTAAATCTCCGGATTAAAAGGAAGTAGACCTTCACTCCCTCTTGAGCGAGTCTGCATACAAACGCTTTGGTATTTTACTCAAACAAGAACAAGAAGAGAAAGGTTTGCAACTCAAAGTAGCTCAACAAGAAGTGTCAAGTACTAAAAACAAATGAAAGTAAAAGAACAAAAACAAGTAAAAAAGGACTAGGCTCCCTACTTAAGGAACCTACTCATGCTAATCCACTAAAGACTTGCCTAAACAAAATCGTTACCATTCCCCGGCAACGGCGCCATTTGAAGAGTTGTATTTTAGCGGGAGGTGAAAAGAGTGTAGGTGAATAAAACGAGAAGAAGTTCCCGAGTATCGTCTCAAGGAACGGTAAGAAAGGATTTGGTTGACAAGGAATTAGACACAAGAGTTCCTATGTTTCAAAAGCTAGTCCTAAGATGTCTCAAATACTAAAACGAAAGGTGTTGTAAAACAAGTATTGGAAGGGAGGATTCGGACTAATCTAGCACACATGCAACTCTTGATTTCCTAAAGTACTAGGGGTTTGAAAACGCTCAAAGGACTAACATGAGACAAGGTCACTCACACCACCGCCACTCTCGTGGTCAATGGACTCACTTCTTAGACCGTAACGTCATACTTGTGAACATTAGGCTAGAAGAAGCATTATGACAAACACGTTATCTGCCTCTTGCCTTCCTTCTCCCTTTTCTCAAAGGTGAGAAGGAAAAGAGGTTGGTGAGGTCTCAAGCATTCCCTATTTTCATAGGTGAAAGCTTTCTACACTAACTCTCAAGTCTGATTGGCCTAATCGGAGTAGAGGTCACACAAACATCCCAAACCTCTATCAAGATATCCAAAAAGCATCATTCTATCCTAGATATATGACATGAGAGCTCAAGAAAAACATGCATGTTCAACTAGTCCTAATCCACTAGGTAACTAGCCACACATCTCTAAACTAAGCATCATCAAAGCAATTGAACAAATCTAAGCTATAAGGATTGAAATCTAAACACAATTCAAAGCACAAATCAAATCAACAAAACAATTCACAAACTAAAAATTGAAGAGCAAGAGAGGAAATTGAAAGATTACTTGAATGTAAATGGAATTCTTCTACAAATCTTGATCAATTGCAAGTTGATGTCCACAATCTTCTCCAAATCTAGCTACTAGGAATAAAATGTGAATGGAATTGAAGTGGAATTGGGAGAGAATTTCAACCTAATTCTAGAGAGAGAAATTTTAGACTAGACTAATCTGGAAAAATGAATGGGGATCCCCTGGAAAAATGCCCCAATTCTCTATTTAAATCGCGCCAACCC
>NXFB01000441.1:58065-74548 GCA_002525835.2 Ipomoea batatas | reverse complement strand
ACCCTCTTCGGCTGTTTTTCCAACCAGATGGTCAGAGAATCAGATGGTAAACAGTGTTTCTTGCGAGAACTCAGAACAGATTCATTGCCCATGAACCCGGGTCACACAATTATGTGGAATGTACTGTATTTAAAAATGAGTCTATGGTTGCGGAATGGTAGAGCACTTGGGGTTCTTTTGTGCAAAACTTGAGAGGAGAGATTGTTGTACACTGAGTAGTGTTTTTGGTAAAGATGTTTGTTTTAATAATCTTATAGTGGTTGATTGATGATGTATGAAATTAGATAGCGATGTCAGATTGTGTTACAATGTAACTGGAAATGGAAATTATATGCATTGTTAGAATGCGTTTTTCTGAGTGGCTGTTGCCCCTAGTAAATTTTCACTAGAAGTGGGAAATTCAATGTTGTTTGCGGTACTAGCAAAATAAGAGGTAATACCTAATTTAGTACTCGTGGTTTTTCTCGATTTAATCCTAAACAACTTTTGGTGCTTAATTAAGTCCTTGATATTGATAGTTTTACCCAATTAAGTCTTCGGTTAGAATTAAAGACTAAATAGATTAAAAAAAACACTATAATTGAAGACTAAATTACTGTAGTCTTCAATAGTAATTTAATTGAAGACTAATTTGGATAAAATTACTATAATTGAGGATTTAATTTTTTTGCTTTGAAAACCACCAAGTGGGCGAATAGATTAAATCAACTCAGAAATAGAGTTCGGGGGGATAGAATCTCAAAACAAAAAATCAAGCTGGGAGAAGGCCAACGTAGTAAGAACGTGAGCCCTTCTATTTGCAGTTCTAGGAATATAACTAATTGAACGACTAGTAAAGGAAGACATAATAGCCCTTGCGGCGTCTACGGAGTAACGAACATAAGAAAATAGATTAGTACTATCCGTGGTCAACAAGCTCTTGAGCGTGGAACAATCTGTGTAGATGCGTGCGGACTCTACGCCCCGGCCTTTTAGCCACGATAGAGCCTCCTTGCAGGCCAGCGATTCCGCCATAAGCGGCGAAGTGCAGGGCGGAAGCTGACCATTGAAAGCAGCCACGAACCCTCCCTCTTGCGAAAGAAGGACGTTCGTGCTGGTCTGAGGGTTGAAACCAGCGTCGAAGAAGCACTGCGGGCTGGTGACCGACGAAGCTGGTACTGCCACGGGATGCTGCTGCGGAGCTGGCGTGGTATGGATCTCCTTCCAGGCTGTTGCTGTTGTACGTGCTGACTGCCACACACGGTTCGGCCGTGGCAAATAACCATCCCAAACCGCATGATTTCTGGCCCTCCACAGATGGTATAACAATGCTACAACATGCACAATGTTCTCTTCCGTTAGCATAGCAATCACATTACCAAACCACACCCCAAAGTCACTACCAATCATACTAGTCACATGCAATTGAGACTCATTCCATACTAGCTTTGAATAATCACATAAAACAAGTGAGTGCATTGTATTTTCATGTAAAATTCCACACATTGGGCATGTTGGGTCAATCTCTACCCTCTTCATAATCAAGTTGGTAGTAGTTGGAAGTGAATTAGTTAGGGCTCTCCAAACAAAAGTTTTCCATTTCGCGGGGCACTTCATTTTCCAAAGATGTAACCAATTATCAAAGGTGCTCGGGGTATGCTCAAAATTACCAATAATACGCCTGTACCCTTCTTTAACCGTGTAGCAGCCCTTTGGATCCCCTAACCAGAACCAGGAGTCCTCATACTGCGGCGGGGTGACCGGCCCCCTTTGGATCCCCTAACCAGAACCAGGAGTCCTCATACTGCGGGGTGACCGGGACTCTCAATATGCGGTCCACATCACTTGGAATGAATATGCCCTGAATAATGGAATGGTCCCAAGTTCCCGAAATTGGATCAATCAGTCCAGAGACCAAAGAACCATTAAGTTGATGGGGCATAAGGTTGTGCACCATTGGAGAAGGGTCATTAGGCAACCATGGGTGTCCCCAGATGAGTGTGGCTTTCCCATCCCCCACTCTTCGGCGAACCCCATTACAGACCATCTCGTGTGCAGCCATAATACTCCTCCAACAAAAACTTGGGCAGCAACCCAGGGTAGCATCAATAAAAGAAGTCTTGGGAGAATACCTAGCTTTATAAATTCTTGCTACCAATGAATGGGGTCTTGTCAGAAAACGTCAGGCCTGCGTGCCTAACATAGCCAGATTGAAAGCCTTCAAATACTTAAAACCCAAACCTCCATACTTCTTGGGGACACACAAACGATCCAAGCCTTCCAATGTATACCTCTGTCATTCCCAGATCCCTACCAATAGCGATTCATGGCCCTCTCAATAGACATGCAAACTGAGTCAGGAGCAGAAATACACTCATTGAGAACGTAGGCATAGACTGGGCCACACTCTTAAGCAGCACCTCCTTCCCCGCTTGCGAAATAATCTTCTTGTTCCATGAGCCAATCCTATGTTTGATTCTGTCCTCAATATATGAGAAAACAGCCTTCTTCTCCCTCCCTATAAAGGATGACAGTCCCAAATATTTTCCAAAATTAGGCGCTTGAACAACATTTAGAACTGCCATCACCTCATGTCTATCAGCCTCTGGCGTGTTCCTACTGAAACACACACTGGATTTATGATAGTTTACCGTCTGGCCTGACATGTGCTCATAATCAGTGAGGCACTGCTTGATAACCCTGCCTCCTGAATGGTAACTCTGAAAAATAGCAGACTATCATCTGCAAAGAACAGATGGGTAATTGGTGGTGCCCCCTAAGCAACCCTGCAACCATGAAAGCCTCCTCTTGCCTCGGCCTGCTGAAGCAACAGAGAGAGCCACTCAACACAGATTATAAACAGGTACGGGGAAAGAGGGTCCCCCTGCCTGATGCCCCGAGTTGGTACAACCTGGCCTGCACTCACTCCATTCACCAAGAAGTTATAAGAGACCGTAGTCACACAAATCATAATCAATTTGACCCACCTTTCATGGAAGCCCAATGCCAGTAACATGGTGCGCAAGAAAGGCCATTCCATACGGTCGTAAGCCTTTGCCATGTCTAGTTTCAATGCCCCCCCCAGCCTACTAATCCGCACTGTTTTCGGTTTAAATAATGCCCCACCTCAGCCGCTACTAGGATATTATCCGTAATGAGCCTGTTTGGAATAAATGCACTCTAAGAATCTGAGATCACATCCCCTAGTAGTGATTTCATCCTATTAGCCACCATCTTAGCCATAATCTTGTAAACCACATTGCATAGAGCGATTGGTCGGAGATCAAACACCTTCTCTGGACAGGTCTTCTTAGGAATGAGCACCACATTGGTATCATTGAGACCATCGGGCAGGGTACAGTCATTGAGACATTTGATCACAAAGGAAGAGACATCGGATCCTACCACATCCCAATAATGCTGATAAAACCCAGGGTTCATGCCATCTGGCCCTGGAGCTTTATCAGGAAACATAGAAAAAAGGGCAGCTTTCACCTCCTCCGGCTCAAAAGGCCGCAAAAGGGAGTTATTCTGGTCATGGGTGATACGCGGAACAACAGACGCATCAAAAGCATCCATAGAAGTAGAAGAATGATTTGACGCAAAAATATCATGAAAATAGTTAAGCACAACAGCATTCAAACCCTCCCCTTCCACCCACACATCAGATGCATTCTTTAATCTAGAAAGAGTATTCTTCTTCTTACGGGTAGAGGCATACCTGTGAAAGAATTTGGTGTTGGCATCCGCATCCCTCAACCAATGCTGCTTCACCATCTGTCTCCAGAATGCATCCTCCTGTGCCTCTAACTGACATAACTCTGTCTCAAGGCGCTGATATTCCCCTAACGAATGGGGGTCCAAACGGCCTTTGAGTTGGAGTTGATCACCCCGCAGCTTCTTGATCTTCTTACCAAACTTATAAAGGTGATCACCCCCCCAGGTAGCTAACCTCTCACCACAGAGCTGCAGGCAACCAAGCAAACCAGCATGTCTGCCTTCCTACCAGGCCTCCACCACCTGTTTCCTGCACCCCTCATCATGAACCCATGCCATCTCAAACTTGAAAGACCGACGCAGACCATGATGCGACCGCCCCTCATCCTTAACTCCCAAAAAGAGAGCCGAATGATATGAGTTACGAGTAAGAATATTTGTAACACTTGCCCCGGGTAGAGAGGCACTCCAATATGATCCTGCAAGAACTTTATCCAACCTCTCCTCTATCCAATCCGGTGTTCCCTTTCCCCTCTCCCAAGTATACTGATAACCCCGCATGGGTAGTTGAGCTAACCCACAGTCTTCCACCACCTCCCCGAAGCCGCGGAGCAGATTATCAGGATGCGGATTGCCCCCACGCTTCTCAGACTGGAATAACAGATCATTAAAATCACCTATAACCATCCATGGAAGGTCGGACTTGCCTGCAAGGGTTCTCAACAAGTCCCACGACCCACTTCTCCTTCCTCGCTCTGGAAAGCCATAGAAACCAGTCATTCTCCAGGCCCCCAACCCTGCCACAGATACATCTACATCCACGTGATTCCTTGAGAAACTCAGTAACCTAGCTGTATTATTTTTCCTCCACAACAGCACCAATCCACCACTCCTCCCAACAATGTCTACATAGAACAAACCTTTGAAACCAAGCCTGACACGGAGTCGCTCTGCATGAATCCGTGTCACCTTAGTCTCCATCAGCTTCTTAAAGGACACGAGGTCCACTACTTCACGAACTGTACGTGGATTGCCCAAGCCACGACAGTTCCAACTTAGGGTACTCATGATGACGGGGGGGTCTGAGAACCAGAACCCACCACATGCAAGTTTTTTGGAACCTCTGTCATCACAATGTCACCACTGCCCCCAGAGCCTTCACGACGTATCTTCGTCACAACCGTAACCACAGTTTCAACCTCATGCCTTTCAACCGCACCCACGACTCCACCCGTAGCAGCCGTAACACCTCCTGCCACCTCGTCCGACCGGCACTAGCCAGCTGTCTCCTATCGCCCTCGGTCCTCGGCGCTGCCTTGCCCGGAGGTCCGCACCATACAGATACTGCTCAACGGGAAGCGGGGATTCCCTCGCCTTCAAACAAAACCGGTACGTGTGGCCCAACATACCACAAAAGAAACAAAAGCAATGCAATCTCTCATACCTGAATGTTACCCAACACCACGTTTTGTCGCGTTTGAGCAGCTTTATGCGTCTCTTGAGCGGTTTATCAACTGGCAATGCCACCCGGATTCGGTAAAAATCTAACCAAGCCGCCCCTGCAAACCCCTCATCCCCTTTAACATACCTGCCCAGGTAATTTCCAATCTGCTCAAGGATCACGGTTGACGTATAACCCATGGGAACTCCATGCAACTGTACCCACATATCGATCGTGTCTAGCGCCACGTCTCCGGGCAAGACGTCGTCGTTAACTTGTCTACAAACCAGGGTACTATTATCAAACGACCATGGCCCCTCGTCCAACACATACTGCATATCAGTAACGTGGAAGAAGACGAACATAAATAAATTCGACTGAAGATCCGTGATCTGAACGCCCTTGACTGGCTTCCAAACGGATTCGAGAACCTGCCTCATGTATTCGAGCTTCACCATCTTCTCCGTCAAGAATCGCCCAACAACTTGCCAGGTAGTAACGACCTTCGCACCAGCACCCAACTCGGCCGGTGGCATCGGCGCAAAAGCCTCATCTTCGTCCTCTAGCACCATATCCGCCCACCGAGTCGTGAGAGCTGCAACCCCATTCGCTGGCAGTGAAGACCCCATGCAGGACGATGGACGAAGCAATGGAACGAACAAATCACTGGTAACAAACCGTAGCTATAGAGAAAGAGAACAAACAGTAGCGCCGGGAGTTGCCCGGAGGAAAGCAAAGAAACCGGAACGGTGGAGAAGCCAAGGAAACCCTAGGAGAGAACCAAAACCCTAGACGATGCTAGAGAGAGAATAGTGTAAACTATCTTAACAAATGACTCAATTTGATAAAATCATCAAAGTTAGTGAGCTAATTAAGAACAATAAAAAATCTATTAAGACTAAATAAAAAAACCACCATAATAAAAAATTAAATAAGTACAAGAATTTCGTTAATCAAGGACAGTGTCTTAGGGATGATGGTGATCTCTTTAAAGTGAGTGGTATGTAATTAAAGTCCTTGTCTAACAACATGCTTGATTGAAGTGCTCTCCTCTTTGGTTTTCAATTCTTCACGGTCGCCGCCTCCGTGAAGCAAGCGGATCGGAGGCGGCGTTCGATCCTCTTCCCAGCTGCTATCTCGACCTCTGATAGCGTCCACCTTCACTGTCTTTTCTACATTCACTGTTTTCTCCTTTGTTGGTCCCGATAGGGTGTGAAAAAGTCTAGAGGAGGGGAGGGTGAATAGACTTTTCTAACTTTTCAAAAAATATTATAACACTTTAACAGAGAGAATTCAAGTGAATAAATTCAACTTGAATTACACAACGGAAATAATAATACGGTAAAGTGCTATAAACAAAGTTACGTAAAAATGAAGAGCTTCACAACATGCAACACGTTAGAAATGTCAGGAATAACTCAAATAATGAGTATATAAAGTTTGGCTCGCATGCGATCGTGGGAACTATCAAACCCAGATTAAATAGTATACGCAATGAATAGTTGGGTTCGTAGCATAATAACAAATAAACTTTGACATGATGAGGTTGAGTTTGCAAATATGTCTTGCATGCAAAATGTGATGTCACGTGAACCAATAAAGCACTTAGCAATAAATGTGACAAAATATGCAATGCATGTGATGCTCAGATAAATAAATATGCAACCAGATACGTGAGCAGATAAAGTAAATGACACATGGATTTATAGTGGTTCGGAGGTGATGTAATCCTCCTACTCCACTTTCTCCTTCCTCCAAGGAGAGATTCCACTATCTTCAATCACCCAGATACAATAGTGAATCAGTGCTCTTCTAGCATTCCTCTACTCCGAATGCCCTTTGCCTACAGCAACACTCAAACCCGAACGTCTTGCACCCAGCTACGTTAACGAGCGTCTTGCACTCAGCTACGCCCTTCAACCAAGTGTTTTGCACCCAGCTACACTTAGTCTCCACGAGTGTTCTGCACAAAGCTGCACTCCTCCGAGTAATTTGCACAAAGCAATTCAACTAAGTGTTTTGCACCCAGCTACACTTAGTTTCCCCGAGTGTCTTGCACAAAGCTACACTCCTACAATTTCTTTCAAGAAATAAAGTATTTGTCTCTAAGACTTGATTTTTCTCGTGTTTAGCTCACTACTAAGCACTTTCAAATCTGATATCACTTGTTGCGTATTCAGTGATAGTAAATGTATTTCCTCATCCCTTGCTTCTCAAGTCTATTTTCCATCATCAAGTCTTCTTGGGTTTATATAGCTATATTAGCTATTTGCCCGTTGTGATTCTTCAGAGCATTAAATGTCTTCAGATGGTCTTCGTCAACTTTGATGGCTTCTGTTAGATGAATTTGAATATTTGCTTCTGATAATCCTCCAACGTTCTTCTGCAATCACTGATATAATTTTCCTTGTAACTTGTAGCCATCCATCCTTGACTTTGATAGTGTGAACACTTGACTTTGTTCATAATCCATAAGTCAGGTTGCTCTGAGATATATCTGTTTGGTGACTCTTGCTTGAGCATAATTAATGCCACTGAAAAGTACACTGACGTTTCTCATAATGATATTCAGCTCCATGTAGTAAGATTATTTGAATTCACCTTTTGGAGTTATCCTCATGCCATATTTAGGAAAATAATATTTTTCCCTTTTTGAAATGTTGTTGGCAGTGTTGGACTCCTTTGGAATAAATAAAAATAGATCATCCTATTTTTATACTTGATCACGCCATACTCAGCCTCAATATTGATTTTAATTCTTCCCCCTTAGGATGATACAAAATTCTTTCTCTTGTAGAAATAATGGGTAGGTCATCCTCATCCTCTGATCTTCCAAAAAGGCAAGTCATCCTCTTGAGTTTTGAAGTCACGGTCATCCTCTTCATAAATGAATGTGGTTGACCCTTTTTTTTTATTTAGCCTTGAAACCAAGTCATCCTCATCCTCAATTTTGATCCTTCAAAGGCTAAGTCATCCTCAACCTCATTTTTGACTTCCAATTCGGCTAAGTCATCCTCATCTCCAAAGTAAGATCTTTCTTCCCCTTTCTTTTAATTAATGGGTCATCCTCATCACCAAATTAATTTTTGAGGCAAGTCATCCTCTTCTTTGAACTTCCCACGGTCAAAGTTGACCTCGCCACTTTGCTTCATGGGGTCATCCTCATCTCCAAAAATATATTTCCTTTGCATGAGTTAGCCTCTAAAATATTTGTGAGAGAACCCATTCGAGGTTGACTTCAATTTTGACTTATAATTGCAACATCTTCATCTTGAATTAATTAATTCTTCCAAAGAATTAATTCTTGCAATTCGAACCATTGTCACGTTTCGGGATGTCTTCGAGTCTTGATCAATCTTCCAAATTCTTCTCAATTTATAAAGTGGAAGCGAATGACTTACAAGTATAAATTAAAAATTTATACTATTGTAATTTCCACTTAATCGACTAGGCTTGTACTTGGCGTAATCCTATACTAAACTCAAAATAAAATTGGGGGTCTAATGTTACATTTTTGGTTCATCAAAACAATTACAATATATTCTTAACATCCTCCATCTTCACCACTAGCGGTCGTTACTCTATTATTTTCGCACTGTTATTTCCATTTTCTTTGTTTTATTGGTTTAATTTTATTTGCAGTTTTTGTACTTTTCCTCTCATTGTTTTGATGAGTTTCTTCCTCTCGTTTACTTGACGAGTTATTTTTTCATAATGCGTGAAATGATAAAGCTAGTCATAGCGTACGTGAATCTCATCCTGGGTGACAAACATAACAATGAAAAAGAGACTCCTATAAACTATGATATGCCGTTAAGCCCGATGGAGATATTGTAAATGGATAGAAGAATGACGATGGAGATATTGTCAATGGATAGAAGAATAGAAATAGATACTCAGGTGGTGTGCAATACTGTTCAACCAATGCCGGTCTTGGTATGTTTGACCAAATCATTAAAGAAGCTTTAAGTTCCTTCAAAGAATTCAGCTTCGAATTTGTGAAACAGTCTGCGAATCAAGTTTTCTATGTTAGGGAAGTTGTTTCTATGTCTGACTGTAAGGAATGTATGACCATTCCATCGATCTTTATTGTAATCGTTTCAGCATATGATTAATGAATTAACTTCTTTATTTAAAAAAAAAAGTCCTTGTCTAACAGCATGCTTGATTGGTTGTTTAGCAAAATAGATTTGGAATAAAATAGTCTTTTCGTAAACATTATTCCGTGGTGTTAATGCATAATAAATTTAGAATGAAATACTGTAATATTTTTGGGCAAAGTATACTTTACACTCAAAAGGTCGAATCTCCAACCCCAATGGCTCGACAAAGTATCTGCGAAGATATAAATCATGATAACTCAACTAAACAAAGGCTAGACCTTTGCTCACTACGCACAAGGTCTTAGTTCTCAAACTTCACCCCTGTGACCAGTTAAGCTGTTCATGCGAGCATTGGGCAAAGACTGTCACCATGAATAAATATTGTTTAATTTTAATAGACTGGAGGTACATTATTTGTTTACTGAAGGTTCATTATTGGTAATATATTAAAGGAATAAGGGTCAAATAGGCTACTAAACTTACACAAAAATGTAATTAGACAATCAAATTTAAAAAGCTTGAAGACGAAGATTCTTCATCTCCATGGCTAAGGAGACGAAGTATCCAAGGAGACGAAGCTAGAGATGAAGATACATTCGTATATAAACCCCTCCCCTTCTCATTGGTTTCACCCAAAAACTAAACCTAACATATTCTGCAACACAACATCTACTTGACATTCTATAGGTATGATTGTCAAAATATTATCATGCTAATTCTATTATTTGTATTCTATTCATAATGATTACAGTTTTTTTTTTAAAAAAATAAATAAATAAAAGCAATGATGGTATATTGGTATACTCATTAATTAGTATAACTTCAATATCGTTATGTAAATATATCTATTGTATAATCTTTTCATCTATACTTGTATCCTTGTATGTAATGTTGTGGTTCTCATTATATTCCTCTATAATCTACACATTTTAGTTACTCCTAACTCCCGAATCTATGGTTTTTGAATTTATGTTGTGGTTCTCATTATATTATTTCATAACATCCTTTATGAACATATTTTCCATGACACAAGGATATTAGTAATGACAAATGCAGTAAAGTTAATTGATAGTGACACACAAACTGTGGGATGGAGTTGTACAGTTCATGTCAATAAGAAAAACAAACCAAAAAACGCTATTGGAACGCCTAAGAAAAAGTATATACTTATCGTACTTGAGGATGAATACTTAACCAATTAAGGAACACTAATTTAAAAATACGCAATGGGCATTGGTTTAATCGCGCAACGCGCGTGTGATAACTAGTATATATTTTATATTTTAATAAGAGCCAATAAAGTTAGGCTTCTAACGGGAAGAAAAAAATATTGGTAGTAATTATTTACTTAAACGAATGGTTCATATTATTTTGATTTTAGTAACTTTTGATAATTTTCCTTCTTTATCCTCTACTATATTATTTTCTTCCATTGAATAACCCCACATTTTTGTTAATATAAATTTTAATTAGTAACGGAATATTCCGTTAACTTTTAACTTATTAATTAATTTCTATAAGAAAAGTCTTAGATTCGAACCTCATCCCAATCAGAGTTAGCATAATTGTTAAACATATACTACGAATATGTTAGAGTATATTATTGAAAAGTGAGTACCCACCCTATTATAGTATTACTCTTATTAAATTAAAGAAATTAGTAGTTACAACAAAAAATATACATATGCATTTTTTTAATTTAAAATTCAATGTTTACAATACCTTTATTAAAAAAATATTCATTATCAAAAAATTGAAAAAAAAGGATAAAATTTCATTAGTTATATTATCTTTATTTTCTGCAATAAAAATTATTCATTATCAAAAAATTAAAAAAGAGATAACTTCATTAGATATATGTCTTTGTCTTCTACAATAAGAATTATTCATTATCAAAAAATTAAAAAAAAAAGAAGATAAAATTTCATTGGTTATATTGTCTTTATTTTCTACAATGCAAAGATTCTTTATATTCAAATCTTATTAACTAATTGACAAGGATTTGTTGACAAAGAAGACATTCAAATAACCTAATAAATTGAAGAGTGAAACTACCCAATAATATTTTTTGGACTACATCACAGTTGTTCACATTAAAGGTAAATCGTATTTCTTTATTAATATGATTTAAAATGTATAAATTTTTATTACCAAAATTAGTATTTATTTATACTATCATTTTTAGACTAAGTATTTAGACTATTGTTATTACAAAATTGCAAACATTTATTTTAGTGACAATTATAATCAATTTCTCATATATTATCTTGTATTCATATACTTTGAATTATCAATTTAAATAAACAAATTCAACATTCAATTACATATCATGAACATCTCATATATAATCTTGTATTAATATACTTTGAAGTACTTATTTAAAAATAAACATTGGCATTATCCTATTCGCGAGTGAAAAAATTAGTGTATATATATGTATATATATAGGGAAGGGTTCCCGTGGTTGTGCAGTTACGCACTTTAAGCATTACAATGACGCACCTTAAGTACACAAATCACGAACCTTAAGCACACAAACAAAGCACCTTAAAAAACAAACCACACGCACCTAAAGCGTTAGGCCGACGCACCTTAAGTACACAAATTACGCACTTTAAGAACACAAGGCACGCACTTAATGTTTTAAAATGGCGCACCTTAAGTTTCAACAACTCAGGAACCTTAAGCATACATATCACGCACCTTAAGAAGGAAAACCATGCACCTTAAGAAGGAAAATCATGCACCTTAAACTTTATGTTCACTCACCTTAAGTTTCAACATTCACGCGCCTTATGCATAAAAACCACGCATCTTAAGAAGCAAAATCACGCACCTTAAAAAGAAAATTACGCACCTAAAGCTACAGCACGTGAGACACCCTACCGCATGAGAACTTTATATATATATATATATATATATAAGGCCGGTCCTATAATTTTATATGACGGGGGCAAAATAAAAACAAGGACCTGTAATATATGAAGTTAAAAGATTGTATAGATTAACTGAAAAATAATTAAATAATAGTTTTGAATTTTTGTAAAAATATATATAATTTTTTAATTAAAAAAAACATTTTAGAATTGCCTTGGAGTGACAAATTATTGTTTGGATCATGATCCACACAGTATTGTGTGGACCATAGCAGAAATGTACATTTTGAATATATCAAAAGTATATTATTTGTGTACTGAATATACATTATACAAAATAATATAGTTTCAGTACTCAAATCATGTACTTTCTCTGAATACAATGTACATGTACTGGCTTAGTGCAGAGCTTACGAAAGAATTTTACGTACTAAAAATCTCAAGTTACTCCCTTGGTAAATTTGTCATAAATATAACTTGAAAAAGTTAACATCTTCTTGTATTTCAAAAGTTATGGTTTGATTACTCTTGATGTTTCAAAATCTCAGGTTCCTAACAAGTCATGCTAAAATTATTGAAATGCTTTTAGCATTGAAGAATCTTGAAATAAGAGGTTAAGAAGTTAAAAATAACTAGTATGTTTGCCCGTGTGTTGCACGGAATGGATTTGTTATAATATTTTAAGAATATTTAGATCGATATATAATTATATAAATTATAAAATCGAATATTATATAGTGCAATTGATGAAATTGGTTGGATCGATTATATTTTCTAATGTTTTCCTTCCTTGAATTAGAGCAAATAATTGCCCAATTACTCGCATTGCACGAATAATTTTTTATTATATATTTAGATAATGAAAATAAATACGAAATTATAAAAAAGTTCTAATATTGAACGTGTATATTTATTTTATTATAAGGCTAGTGCAAAAGTATTACTCAATTAATTGAATAATATATGATTTCTTTGTCTATAATTATCTTAAAAAGATCGATATGTAATATGACTTATGTAATTATATTAATACTAAATAAATATGGAAAAATGAGAAATAATTTAATTATAATTATTATAAAAATAAATTCAACGACCAATGTTTAGCTTAATTACCATAATAATTATTAGGCAATTATTATTAGTCAATATACTTTTATACTTTTATACCTTAAGTATATTTATTTTCACCATATCGCATTTAGTTTTTTTCTTCCTCCTTCATATTTGAATGAATTAATTGTAATTATTATAAAAATTCAACAACCTATGTTTAAAAAATCCAAGGAATTTTCTCATTTATTACGCAGATTTTGTTTCTACTATTATCACAATTATAATGGTTTAATTATTCTCATAATTCGGCAAATAAAATTTTGTTACCAATTAAGCTTTATTAATTTTTTAACAATTAATTAATAATACGTAGTATTAGTTTAGGTGGGAAAGTTGAAGATGCGGATTTTACTGTTATTAATATTACTAGTTTTTAACACGCATTGCGCGAATGAGATAATACCCAATGTTTATTATTAAATAAGTATTTCAAAGTATATCCAATGCAAAATTATATAGGAGATGTTAATGCATATGTAATTGATTGTTGAATTTTTTTTTATTTAAATTGATAATTCAAAGTTTATGAATGCAAGATAATATATGAGAGATTGATTATAATTATCACTAAAATAAATGTTTGCAATTTTGTAAAAATGTTAATATAAATATTTGTCTAAAAATGATAGTATAAATACTTTTTCGTTTGAATTTCTCTAAGTCTTTTTAATTCTCTTTCGGGTAGCATTGTCATTGTCTTTATCTTCAATATTTTTTTAATTTATTTATTGATATTTGGTAATGTGTCATGTGCAGTTGAGTTATTGTAGTAGTATAGAGGGCAACATCATGCAATGAGATTATGATGTAGGAAGTTGAGGATTTGTCTCGTTGTGCTTGTATATATGACTGGAATCTTAGTTGTACTATAAATTCTTGATCTTGCAATCACCTATTGATATTTGACCGTGGTAATTTTGCCCCCTACATGTTTTATGTGCTGTGAGATGTGTCGTACATTCTCACGTGAAAGTATTGAACAAAATATTAATATTTATTATATTTGTAGAAGGTTTAATATTAATATTGCCCTACATTGACATTTTAATAATGAGTTTTAAATCAATTTGTTGTGTTATTTGAATGTTTTTATTTGTTAACAAATCCTCTCTAAGTAGTTAATATGATTGGCTTCAAATTGTTTTTTTTCCTATGTTATTAACATAATACTTGGTAAATAAATATATAACATTATTTTTTAGTATAAATTTGATATTTAATTACAAGATAGTGTAAAAAGAAAACAATGAACAATGTAGTGAATATAATTAATTAATAAATTTGAAGGTAAGGGATTTTTGCATGGTAGAAAGTATCGATAATATAACTAATAAAATTATATCTCTTTTCAAATTTTTTGATAATGATTTTTTTAAATAATGGCATTGTAGGCATCGAATTATAAATTAAAGAAATGCATAAGTATTAATTTTTTTTTTGTTGTAACTACTAATTTATTTAATTTAATAAGAGTAATAGAGCGTTGTACTTAGTTTACTTACTTTTGAATAATATATACTCTAACATATTCGTGGTATATGTTCAACAATTATGCCAACTTTGATTGGGATGAGGTTCGAACCTAAGACCTTACTTATAGAAATTAATGGGTAAGTTAAAAGTTAACGAATATTAACTGAAAAGAAAATATTTAACGGAAAATCATATAATTAAGGATAAATTAGGAAATCTCAGAAAAATATAAATGTAAATAATCTGAACCATCCATTTGATTTAATAATTTGACCGTCATTTTTCCTACCCATTATAGGTAACTTTCGTTGGCTCTTATTAGTATAGTAGATAGTAGATAAATATAGATGTTGTTAAAGTGGTTTTGATATAATAAAAAGAATAAAGTGTGAATTTTCTACATTACCCTCAAATTTTAAATATTTTTTAATTTTTTCGTCAAATTTAATGATCGGGGAATAAACTCGCCACTTCGTAAATAGTTGAGGGACTAAACTAAGATATATCATATCTTGGGAACTGAGTCAGAACTTAGGGTGCGTTTGGTAACCCGTAAAATGACTTCCGGAAAATGTTTTCCGAGTTTTCTGTGTTTGGCAACATCCGGGAAATGTGGTCAACGGAAAATGTTTTCCGTTGACCAAGGAAAATCAGTTCAATTTTCCGGAAAATGACTTACGGAATTTTTTTCCGTAAGTCATTTTACGGAATCGCCAGAATAGCTGTTTCGCATGTTTTTTACCAAAACCAAGCCATATCACCCATGACCATAGACCAAGGAGGTGGGGAAACAACCGAAAACCATTGCTACATTTTTTTTTTATTTTTTTTATAAATTCTATTTTTCTTATTAAATACCATTATTTTAATAACTATTATAATTTTTTATATTTTAAATAAAACAATTACAATGTTTAATTATACAATTCTATCCATTTTCTAGAAAATGAACCAAACACACAAAGACAGTTTTCCATAATACATCCAAATACTGGAAATGAAACTGTTTTCCAGAAAATGACTCATTTTTCAGAAAACATTTTACAGAAATCATTTTCCTGCTTCCCAAACGGACCCTTAGTTAAAACTTAGATACCAAACTCATAATTTTCCCAAAAATAAATTCAAAAAGAGTAATATAATAATTTTTATTTTTAAAGGAGACTTGAGAAAGTCATAAGTGAACATCCAAATCCAAATTAAATAAGCCAGGGGAGATTACCGGGATGAGTCAATTCAAATTTTAAAAAGTAAAACGGGAAAGACAATAAAATTTAGGTTTTAATGCTCGATATCTTTTAATGGGGTTTGGTATTAGGTTATTTTCATGTTTGACATTTGAGTTTTGTATAAATCCCAAATATAACGATGTTGATATAGGCACCAGGCAGGCAATTGAATTTTATATAAATGCAGGCAACATAATGGTGTTGTTGTAGGCAGGCATATGTATAATATATAGTCCCAACATTGAGCATATATATATATATCATATTATTTGAGAGAGAGAGAGAGAGAGGTACAGAGTCAACTAACCATGGCCGACGCTCTCATCTCCATCGTTGTGGATCAGCTGTTCAACATCCTCAAGGACCAAGTCGAGGAGCTAAGAGCCGCGATGGGTGTGGAGAAGGAGATCACAAGCCTCTCATCAAAGCTGAAGAAAATGAGGGAGGTATTAGATGATGCAGAGAAGAGAAGCTTCAAGGAAAATGGCGTCAAGCTCTGGGTCGATACGATCCAGGACTTCTCCTACGAAGTGGACAACGTTCTGGATG
>NXFB01000441.1:38883-52441 GCA_002525835.2 Ipomoea batatas | reverse complement strand
CCTCTAGAATATTGAAATCAATGATGAATGTGGAGATCTATTTACCAAATAGCAAGCAGTAGAAACAGCCTCGGCCCAAAAATCACGCCGTTTCCATAACCCAACATTAGAGAGCATACAATGAGCTCTCTCTAACAGAGCCCTGTTCATACGTTCGGCAACACCATTCTGCTGGGGTTTTCCAGGCAAGGTCTTGTGCCTGGCAATTCCTTGTGCTGCACAGAGCTCATTGAAATCTGACTCACAAAACTCCAAGCCATTGTTTGTCCTGAGCTTCTTGACCTTTTTCCCTGTCTGAGTCTCAACAAGTATTTTCCACTTTTTGAAACTAGAAAATGCTTGATTTTTGTGTTTCAAGAAATAGACTCAAACCTTATGAGAAAAGTCATCAATAATAGACATAAAATATGTACAACCTCCCATAGACTGGAATTTAGTTGGTCCCCATAAATCAGAATGTATATATTCAAATACACCTTTGGTACGATGTGTAGCAGTAGAGAAACTGGCTCTCTTTTGTTTCTCAAAAACACAATGCTCACAAAATTGTAATTTACCCGTACCTGAACCACATAGGAGGCTTTTCTTGCTCAGGATATGCATGCCTTTCTCACTCATAGTTGAATGAGATCAGCATCAGACACCGATGAGGATACCACTACTGAACCTGTCACATTACTGCCATGCAACACATACAAGCTTCTAGAACGAGAAGCTTTCATGAAAACAAGAGAGCCTTTTATAACCTTCAGAACTCCACTTTCAGCTATGTACTTGCACTCCAGAGATTCCAAGGTGCCCAATGAAATCAGATTGCGTTTCAAATTAGGAATATACCGAATATTGGTAAGAGTCCTGATAACGTTATCATGAGTTTTAATCTGCACACTTCCAATTCCACTAACATTGCATTGGGTATCATTACCCATCAAGACAACTCCACCATCAACTGGTTCCAAAGAGATGAACCAATCTATCATATCAAAGAAACCTCCGTCTACTGATAACCAAGAGCCCATGATAGGGGATCAATATATAATTAGGTACGCTGACTGCATACTTAATGAAGATCGTTTCTCAGCATTAAGGAGAGATAAGAGTCCAATAGTTAATAGAATGCCGAGAAGTTTCATGGAGTGGAAAGAGCTTCGTTATTTAAAATCCACGTACTAGTTAGACTGAACTGGAAGTTCAAGTGATAATCAATCTGCCAAATATATCTATTGATAATACTGATCATAAAAGAGTGACTAGGTCCTTTAAACTTTTCCCAACTTGGACCAAATATTTTCATAAATTACTCCTTGATGCCAGAAGTGTAGGAGATCTATCAGTTTAAAAGATATGAGTTATAATACTAGATCTAGTAAAGAAACTTTGTCACTCTTTAAATATCTTGAAATATATTGATGAATTATGTTCTGAAGACATTCGTCTTGAAGGCTAAAATCCCCAGTAAACTTATAGGTATACCAAATAATTATAATACTAGGATGTGGAACAACCAGATCAAAATATCTTTGGGAAATTACCACAATCTGGTTGATTTAGAAATTGCCATGAATTTTATAAATATGGGAGAAATTTATGAAAATATTAATAGTTGTCGACAACACAATTACCTTTACAAATTGCTCTATGATATGATAATCTGGATCTAGAGTTAGGCACCAGAAAGTGCCATTAATATTTAACATATAAATGAGCAATTAAGGTGTAGATCAACTCGCTAAAAATTCTAACACGTACACCATTGAATGTTGACCCCGTTGGTTATAAATAGGTGTTTGTACGTAAGAGGAATAAGGATAATGAGGTGGTGTGATAAAGCGAGTTTTGTAGCTAAGGGTTTACGCAGAAATCCTTGATTGATTTTAATCAAGTATTCTCCCACGATAAATGGCATTAAGTTCCGCTACTTAATATCATTGGCAGTAAATAGCAAATTTAGATATGCAGCTATATTTATTTTGACAAGTCCCTCAAGGATTTAAAGTTCTCAAAATGAGAAAAATGAAACGCAACATGTATATTATTAAACTGCAAACTAAAGGTCTTAATATGACTGAAAAGTAAATAATTGACTAAGTGTTTTTCCTTATTAAAGAAGGAATATGTAGATAATATGTTCCATTATGTGCTCATTAAGGAGTTGTTAATGGAGTTATTCATCTATTTACTTAGTCCATATGAATGATATAAATACAATAAAATATATAAAGAGCTTAATGGTGTTAGTTCATGCCTAAAAGACGGAGTTTGAAATGAAAGACTTGGAAACCCAAGTATTGTTTCGGCCTGAAGATCGAGCTTTTCCTTGAAAGAATTTTATACACAAGTTAGCCTACTTGAAAAATGTCCTAAAGATTTTATATGGATAAGTATTATTTACTTGTCACACTAATGGTTGTTCAATCTCTCGAAGTAGACAAGGAACCATTTAGACTCAAAGAGCATAATAAGTATATTTTGGGACCAAAAGTCAATTACTTCATTGTAGATGGAGCACCATTTTAGGACCAGAAGTTCCATAATTACATCAGGCCTAATATTGTATTTGCGATGAAATGACTACCAACATTTTGTGCTCCTTCTACAATATAATGAAACAGTATAGTGTTCAACATATCCTCCAGTATCTTCGAACTACAACGATTTTGGAATTTATGTGAAAAACCAATATATGGCTTTAATAGGCTACTTGGGTATTGGATGTCTTATTTTATCCCCACAATGCCAACTCCCAATAAAGCTTGTGTTGCACAAATGATATATGGCAATGTTTTAAACTTTGTAGACTTTGAAGATTGTTATCTTCGCGGAGTGGGGGGGTGGGGGGGTCATTCATTTGAATCAATCTTAAAGATTGGACTTAAATAATCGCGAAGATTGGGTATTGGAGACCAGTTGTACTCTTTTTCCATAATTAAAAGTTTTTTAACGAGACAACTAGTGCAACACATGAATACATATATATCATGTACTATTTTTCTCAATTAGTTTTTTTTTTCCACTAAATTTTTCTACTGAGGTTTTTAACAAGACATGAGTGCAACATAATAATTAATATCAAAAGGGGAAAAGTTACAAATAAATATTTCAACAGGCAAACCCCAAAATCCTGAAGATTATACCCTGAAGGTTTATGTTTGATGTATGGTTGTATTTTTCTTTTAGCTAAGTTTTTCCCACTGGTTTTCTTAGCTTAAATTTTTTTGTGACAACCACTATAACACATGATTTTACATATATCATGTACTCTTTTCCTTGACTAGGTTTTTTCACAGGGTTTTTCTAGCAACGTTTTTAACAAGGTCACAGGAAGATAATGTCTAAGGGGAGTGTTATGAAGATTTAGTCATGTGGCCACTATAGGCGTCTGTTATTTGGTAAGAACAGACGCCTTTAATATAAATAAAAAAAATAAGAACAGGCGTCTGAAAGCTTTATAAGTGACGATCACCGAAGATTTACAACCAACAATACCAATATTTTTAAGGAAAACGTCAAACGTTCACTTTCACAGTTGATTTGTCAATGTATAAAAGTCATACAACGGGGAAAACCCCCAATTTTACAGTATATTTCATTCCCATTATTCCACAAGTCCACATTGCCAATTTCTTTGATTTCACACCGAGCCAATTACATCATTTTTTTATAGTACAAATAACATATTTAAAACTAAAAGATAATGCTCTACAAACTAAATTTAGTTCACAATCTAGCTAGTATGCCAATTAATTTTCTCTTTTTTTCATTAATTATCATTAATTGGTCAACTCCATCATGCATACATTAAAAAACAAATATATTTAAATTGAAAAATAAATAAAAAAAAATAAAAAACTCATTTAACTGTTGAATTAACTTTACCAACAAGTTACAACAGAATTAAATGTTGCAACATATCAATATTATTCTAACCTTTATTATTATTACTAGTCTTTTTTATGCGCGATGTGTAAAAATATATGCCCAATATTTATATTTTAAAAAATAACTAACAGTTTTTTACTAATTAAAATCTAAATGAAATAAAATATATTTATTATATATTAATCCAATAATAATGTCTACAAATATTGTCATCATAAAATATATAATAAAAGATATGGTGAATGCATGTGCACGTAAAAGTAGTGAAAAAGATAATGAAAGTTATAACGGTAAGAATATTTTTGTCCAAAAAAATTGTATAGTACAACTCTAAAAACACAATGTACAAAATGGTTAGCACAAAAAACATGGACATAAATTAGGGATATAACTTTTTTTTTTATATCAGAAAGGAGGGGGGAACCCCTGGTAGGCCGACGTCTTAGCACGGCTCAACCACTCTTCGCACTCTCATGGCATGTGCCATGTCTTCCAAATATGCTTCTTCACTCCCAATAGGACAAACATCCACATATTTCCTTGCATTGTCTTGATTGGCGGCGAAAGACGCGAGACTGTCCGCCACTCTGTTTTGTTCCCGATAGACCTCTCGAAAGGATACCCTCCAATTTCTGTTAATCCACCATTTAATATTCTCAATGTGTCTACAAATCGGACCCCGCCCAGGCGAGTCTTGTTGAATCCACTTGAGTATACTCTTGGCGTCAGATTGCACTTCAATGTCTCGGTATCCTTGTTGCCATACCCATCTCAAACATTCTTCTAGAGCTGTTGCCTCTGCGAGCGCTGGATCACCATATGCTATTCTGCAAATCATACCTCCAAGCCATTCGCCCTTGCTGTTTCTGATGACGTCGCCGATGCCTGCCCTTTGTCCTCCATGTTTAACACTTCCATCTACGTTAAGGGTGAACCGGTGGGCCGTAGATGCTTTCCAACATAGCAGAATAGACCGGCTTCTTCCCCTCCCCGGGTTGGTGGCACTGAGTCGGGTAAACGCCCGAACAATCTCATCCTCAGCGCCCTTGATCCAGTTAATCTTTTGATGAGTCGCCATTACTTTATCATTGAAAACTCTATCACAACGCCATCGCCAGAGCCACCAAGTGATGATGGTGAAACGGTTTGGCCAGTCCCCGTCCTCTACCTCTCCCTTGTCGTTGTTGATGTTGTCTGCAATCCATTCTTTGAAATTAAGGTATCTCCACCTTCGTTGCATGTCAGCGGATGCAAACTTCCTCCATATCTCCTTTGCCATCCCGCATCTTCTGAGAATATGGTCGGCAGTCTCCGTCACCCCTGGGCAGGCTGCGCAGCTTTCGTCCGTCGTGAAACCTCTTCTTTTCCTCTCCGCATTGCTCATCACACGATCGTGCATTGCAGTCCAGAGGAACGTCTTGAACTTATTAGGAACTTTCAATTTCCACAGTCTTTCCCACGTTCTCTCCTGCACATGGGTCGGGTAATTGTGAAGTAACATAAAAGCAGAAGTTACCGAAAACTTACCAGAAGGTTCAGAGTGCCAGTAGTATTCGTCTTCACCCTCTCCCTCTTTTAGCGTTAAAGCCTCCATCTTTTGTATGATTTCTGCTGGCATTAATGGCATGAGCTCCCATTTCGCCTGAGTCGGGACGAGATCCACAAGAGGTGCCTCATGGACCCACAGGTCAGTCCAGAACCGGGTATTTTTTCCATCGATGACATGATTCCTGATTCCCTTCCGAACGATTGGCGCAGCAGCAATGATGCCTCGCCAAGCATTTGAGCAAACCTGTTTCGCACAAAATACTTGTACTCCTGTCTTTCCGTTAGCATATTTCCCTTTCATAACTTTAACCCAGAGGGATTGTTTATTAGTGACAATTTGCCAGCCAAGTTTGGCCATGAAAGCCAAGTTCATATCCCTAGCTGATCTGATTCCAAGTCCTCCGACTTTCATTGGTTTAGTGACATCTTCCCAACACACGAGATGGCATTTACGAACCTCCGGTGTACCCCCCCAAATAAATCTGCGAATCCTTTTATCAATTTCCTCCCAGACCCCGGCTGGCATGAAAAGAGTTTGCATGCCATAGTAAGGAATTGTTTGGAGAACCGACTGTGCAAGTATTTGCCTCCCCGCTAGTGTCAGGAATTTTGTCCCATTGAGCCTATCATCAATCTTATCTATCATCGGGGAGAAAAGATTGTTCGTGACTCTGCCGTGGAGAGTGGGGACACCGAGATACTTGCCAAGATTGGTAGCTGCGGGTATGCCCGCAATAGCAGAAATCTTACGCACTTCCTCGCTTTCCACATTCTTGGAGAAAAAGATTTGAGATTTGCTCAAACTTACTTTCTGGCCTGACGCCTTGCTGAATCTATCTAGACAGTTCGAGATGATAGTGATTTGCTCCTGCGAGGCTTCAGCAAACAAAACCAAATCGTCAGCAAAAAACAAATGGGTAAGAGTGGGTCCATACCTGGATAGCCGAATACCTTTCCACCGACCCCCACCAACCTCTTCCTTAATTACATGACTGAGACGTTCCATGCAGAGAACGAACAGGTAGGGTGACATAGCATCGCCCTGCCGGATACCCCTAGATGGTACAATCTGGTCCAACTGCTTACCGTTCCATAAGACTCTCAGTTTAGGAGATTCAACACAGTTCATAATATTTCTAACCCACTCATTAGACATGCCTACATCCTTGAGGGTATCCCGGATGAACTCCCAGTTCAGTCTGTCATAAGCTTTTTCAAGGTCAACTTTGAGAACCATGAAGCCTTTCTTTCCTTGTTTTGTACGCATGGAGTGGACAACTTCTTGGTAAATAAGAATATTGTCAGTAATCTGCCTACCTGGGACGAAGCTACTTTGTTCCTGTCCAATCAAACTCTTCAAAATAGGTTTAAGCCGGTTAGTCATGGCCTTTGTAATGACTTTGTAAATGACATTACAAAGACTAATCGGGCGATATTGACTAGCACTCGTGGGACAACTGATTTTAGGTATGAGAGCTATTAACGTGTCATTAATGCCCTCTGCAAGTCTCCCAGAAGTCATGAACTCCTCAGCCTGTCTGAAGACTGACTTACCTACAATTTGCCATGCCTTTTGATAGAAGGCAGCGTGGAAACCATCCGGGCCAGGGGCTTTCAAAGGACTCATATCAAAGAGAGCAGCTTTAATCTCATCAATTGAGAACGGCCTGTTGAACAAAACCCAATCCTCCATGCAAAGCGTAGGGAATTTTCCTTTTGGTACACCGGTGTAGTCGGCCTCTGCCTCCTTTGTGAAAATTCCAACAAAGTAATCCTGGACTGCCTTCTCAACCTGGTGCTCCTCAGACATGGGGCTGCCATCCTCATACAAGAAATTATACTTCTCCTTCTTTGCTTTTTTACTTTTGGTCGCGGCGTGGTAGAACTTCGTGTTTCAATCACCCGAGGCAATCCATTCCTCCTTTGCTTGTTGAAACCAAAAAATTTCTTCCTCATTCAGTACGTCCTCCAGCTCACTTCTGACTTTCCTCTCAAGCTTAATAAGCCCCGTGTGACTGTGTTGATTCAGATGTTTTTGAATTCCATCTAAACGTCGTAGAAGTTTATTCTTTTTGAAATGAATATTCCCGAAAACATTTCGGTTCCAAAGCTTGAGTTTAGAGGCCAAGAAATCTGTGTTACTGCAAACAGTGTCATCAATTTTCCAGTTCTCTTTGATGAAATCCAAGAACGACGGGTGAGACGCCCAGGCTCCTTGAAACACGAATCTATTTTGTTCTTTATTTTTCTGGTTGATATCAAAAGCTATAAGAATGGGGCAGTGGTCCGATGCTATGGACGGGAGATGTGTCACGCTTGTGTCATGTATCATATCCATCCAATCCAAAGAGCACAGCGCACGATCTAGTCTTGCTCCTTTGAACGTCTCTTCTTGTTTTCCTCTCCTCCACGTAAACTTCTGCCCCGAAAAACCAAGGTCGACTAGTGCTTCATTGAAAATCCAATTCTTGAAATCCCCGTTCCTATGACTACCCTGGTTGCCAAGGTTTGAAGTTTCATCACTATTAACAATAGTGTTGAAGTCCCCCGCAATCAACCAGGGGTGGTTAACCGATACTGTGCTTCTGGTTAGAGCGTTCCATAATCTGCGGCGAAGATGCAACGAAGGGCTGCCATATACTACCGAAAAATTCCACATTCTTCTGGAGGATTCCCGAACGGCCATGTGCACGAACTGGGGGTGGGAGGTGAGAATGTCAATCAGCAAATCCTCCGACCACATGATCCAAATTCCTCCACTATAGCCAAGAGCTTCAACCCTCGCCCATTTCTCGAAACCAAGTTTATTACAGATTCTATCCGCGTTAGTACCTGAGACCTTCGTTTCCAAAAGGCAGAGAATACTCGGGTGGTGCTGTTTAATAATCCATTTCGCAGTTCTAAGAAACGCTTTAGAAGCTGCTCCTTGACAATTCCAGGTAATAGCTATCATGAAAAAAACAAAACAAAGGAACGAAACCAAGACCAACAAAAGACACGGCAGAAAAAAAAACCAACACAAGCAAAAAACCAACAGAAAGCAACAAGGAACACTTACTGTTCCAACACCATGGCATCGACGCCTTCATCACGAAACCCATTAAGGTCACTCGACGAGTCCAGCAGTTCCAGACTATCGTGCCACCCACCGTCCGGAGGATCCCCATGATGCTCGGGGAAAAGCTCCGACCCCGGCATGCAATCCCCTTCGGCGTCATTGTCGGCATCAAAAACTTGCACTGAGGTAGAGCCATTCTTATCTCCAAGGACTAGTGTGTGATCACTGGCAGCGCCAGCTTGATTATCATGTTTGAATGGTTTGATTATTTTTATTATTATTATTATTATTATTATTATTATTATTTATTTAGTTTGTATGCATGAATATTGGTGAATAAGTGTTTGCAAATTATTCAATCGTTGTGAGCGCTAGGAAATTTCTTGTTTCTTTCCTGGTAAGAAATATTGTTGTAACCCAATATTATATTGTTGGATGGAAGACTAATGAAATTTGAACTTAATTCCCTTTCCCATTTTTGACTAATTTTTACATTTTGCATACCGAAAGTGGCCTAGTTCTTTATATCCTTGTATAAAAAGGAGGTTAAGTTGCATGATGCCCATATACAACACCATATACATATATATATTCTTCTTCCCAAAGCCTTTACCCTAGATAATAACTATATCAAAAACAATGGTTAGCAAGAGCTTTTCTCTAATTTTCTCACTTCTCCTCATCAGTGCCTTTCTCTGCTTCACCACTACCGATGCCACGTCTAGGAGACTCTATGCTGCAGTTGAGGGTAAGAACTACTGAACCCCCAAACCTTTCATTAATCAAATTAAAACTACCTACAGACATACATAATATGAGATGAAAAGGGTACAATATATAGTTAATTTGTTATTGCACCATCCCCAGAGTTTAGCCCAAAAAGTGATCGCCAGTATACTAGTCTAGTACGAGCCTTGCCGCGGGCACCGCCGGCGCCGAAAAGTATGGTGCCAAGCCATGGATCACCAGGAGGTATGTCAACAATTTTAAAGAGCTCATGTAACATATTAAATAATGTCAAGCTTTTAGCATAGATAGTTTTGTTACACATATGTTATTTTGTTGAAGATCGATATACCAGGTTTCAATCCTGTTACTACTTATTTGAAATAACAACAGAGGTGTTATTACACTACATAGTAGAAATGATAATGAATGTGTTATTATACTACATAGTAAACTCTGAGTACTTTTACACTTTATTGCTGTAAAGAAATATATACTCCATAGTTAATAATAGTAATTCAACAAATTGGTTAATTAACACTATATATATATATATATATATATATATTAACACTTCCTTAGGTAAGAACGTAAATACAAGCATGAGTGCAGACAATCTAATTCCAAACATATTTGGATGACAATGGAGATCTTAACTTTGAGTCAATTGTGTGCACTCATTTAATAGATTGTGTACTTTCATGCTCGTTTGCACATTCTCATCTAAGGAAATGTTTGAAGTTGAATAAATATAAACACTACAATTAGACTTTTAAAATGAAAATGCAATATATTTTTATCAATAAGCTATCCACAGTAGTTTTTTTTTTTTTTTTCATTTTCAGCTTATTGGCATCAATAAGCTAATAAGCCAAGAAATTGTTTACTACACGGGTGTTTGGTTATTGGCTTATAGGCCAAATTTTAGCTTATTTGACCAAGTTTAGCTGCTTGACCTACCAATAAGTTATTTTGAAGTATTTGGTAAATGGCTTATTGGTTTTGGCTGATTGGGCCAATAAGCTGAAAATTGAAAAGCTAATGAATGTAGCTTTTTGTATCAGCTTGTTGAAATTAATGGGTATATTGACTATTTTATCATTTGAAATCAATGAGATTTACTTTTAAATGGGTGGTGTGTTTATTATTTTATAATAATAATAATAATAATAATAATAATAATTATTATTATTATTATTATTATTATTATTATTTTTATTGAAAATAATTAATAAAAAAATTTTTAGAATATAATTCAATAAGAGTTAAATAAACAAAAATAATTAACTTATGTCCTTAAAAAAGTATATGATACTCAAATTTTATAATTATTTATTAATAAGAATCTTCTTGTTATATTTAAATGTTGAAATAACACAATACACTCATACCCTTAAATGTCATTTTATATTCAATCAGCTACTAGTGAACAGCTAATTTACCAAACAGTTTTTTAACCAACTAATACAATCAACCAGCTGGTCAAACCAGTTAACGCAATCAGCCATCAACTACTAGCTAAACCAATAAGCTATCAGCCGTTTGCCAAACATCTCATAGTCATATTAGTTGTTTGGCCACTCAAATAGCTAAAGTTGGTCAAACAAACCAAACTTTGACTGATCACCCATTCTCTAAATAGCCGGTGTCATTTTAAGTAAGATCTAACTTAATTATTATAAAAAAAAATTCAGTCCTTTGTGGGTAAATGCTGTAATTATTAGAATCATTTTAAGTTGATAATTATATAAGAAATTTGAGTTTTGTAATTCATTTGTAATTTTATTGGCGTTTGCAGCACCACGTCGAGCTTAAGCACCACCGCAAAATACAAATAAAGTATTCCAATAAGCAGCCAGCAGCCCATGCAGATTACTTCACAGGAATTGAAGGATTTATTATTTATCATAGCATTAAGAAATATTAAACCTCACCAAAGAAAAAAAAAAAAGAAATATTAAAACTATTTTCAGTTCGTCGGTACTCCCAATTTATATATAGTTATGTATGCATACGCATGTAGTTGTAATTTGGAAAAGAAAATTGTAATTGGAATTTGATTTTTTTACTGATAAAATATGATTGGGTTTCTTTCAATTATTGAGTAACTTGGGCTAATGATCGTGTTAAGAATACTGTTCAACTTTGAGTCAACGAAAAGATAACGTTCAATTTTGTTAATAAAGATAGAACCCCTAAACTTTATACCAAAAGTCAATTAAGCAGTTAAATTTTTAAAAGAGTCAATTAAAATATTTAACATGTCAAATTGAGTCAATGAAGCCCAATAACCGATAAATGATCTATTATTACAGGTCATTTACCGGTTATTGGATTTTATTGACTCAATTTGACATCTTTTTTTTTTTTTTTTGAATGCTACTCTTAAATGCTTTAATTGACCCTTTTAAAAGTTTAGGTGTTTAATTGACTTTTGGTGTAGAGTTTAGGAACCTATTTGACCATTTTTCCTATAAAATATAAAGTTTAAATTAAAGACAAACCTTGCTTCTATAATCTTTTATACCGAGTATTATTTTTACAAAATCGATCATAATATAAGACATTTATTGTAATAATATAATGTAAGGTTAATTCCACCAAAGGTCCCTTGTCTTTGGTGGCAATTTCAAATTTAGTCCCAAATTATCGTTTTTGCCATTTAACATCCCAGACTATTAGTTTTTGGACACTTTTAGTCATTCTCATGAGTTTTTCTATTTTTAGTAAGGGCATTTTTGTCTCTTCATATTTTTCTTTTGTTATTTTTCTAGTTTCAACCGGTTTAATTGGTTTAGGACGTGGCTAAAAACCGGTTGAAAAATATGATTACTAAAAATCATAGGCTACCTAAAGTCCTAAACAATTTAAACCGGTTGAAATCGAAAAAATAACAAAAGACAAAAATGTCCTTGCTAAAAATAAGAAAATCCATGTAAAGGACTAAAAGCGTCCAAAAAATAATAGTCTGGATTTTAAATGGAAAAACGATAGTCTAGAACTAAATTTGGAATTGACACCAAATACAAGGGATCTTTGATGGAATTAACTCTATAATTTATTATATTTAAAAATATGAAAAAATAGATAAAGAATACTTCAATTCCAACAAAAGTTTTTCTTTTTTTATAGATTTACTACGGTTTTGCTAGAAAATTCTTGTCCATTCTTTTTATTTTTATTTTTTGTTTTTTTAAAATATTTAATGTTAAGAATAATCTTTGTATAAATTTTGATGATGTTAACTGAAATACTTTAGGAGTAATAATCTTTGATATTAATTTATATATATATACACCAAAATTAGGACTTAGCTACTGCCTGGGCCTGAAGTTGTGAGTAATCTCACCGATAGATGTTGAAGGTTGCATCTTATAGTCGACTGTGTTCACTATTGATATATCTTTATTGGTAAACCCTTAAAAGTTTTTATTATCATCTTCACCTTTTTTTGGAAGAACTCACTGGTTCACTAGTAAACAAGTGTTGTAGACCCATTTCGATTCAAGTTTGGTCAACAACTGACCCCAAATTCATATGAATAGGTCTTTTGGTAGATGTTCTATCATGTTAACTTAACTGATCCTCAAAAGTACTTAGCCAGGTTTTGCCAAACCTTGGGCAGCCACTTCCAGGTTCATTGATATAGACCTACAGAGAGTACAAGGAATTTTACTTGTGCGGGCTTTTGTAAGAAGAGTTGTTGGGCATACTCTCCAAGGACATCTGACAATAAGATATCTTCTAACAATGAGAAAGCATGCTTTTTCGACATACTCTAATTAGAAATATTTATTTCACCTAAAGGATATGATTTTTACCTATTTTTCAATGGTGTGTTGAAAAAAAAAAAAAAAAAGGAGAAGAAGAAAATGACAGTTTTTGGACACCTATCATTTTAAAAGGCACCAATGGGAAAATTTCAAACGTTCAAATTTCTAAGACCTTCATCTCTATATAAAGAGCTTCTCTTGAATCGTGAAGAAGTTACGAAGTTGAGAGATTTCAAAAAGTTAGAGTAAAAGAGTAGGGCAACTACTGAAGATGAAGACAAGACAATGCTACCCAAAAGAGAATTAAGAAGATTTATAGAAATTCAAACCAAAGTAGTATTTATTTATGCTATCGTTTTTAAACTAGCGTTATTACAAATTAAAGTTGCAAACATTTATTTTATTAGGGACAATTATGATCAATATCTCCTATATTATCTTGCATTCATATAATTTGAATTACTGATTTAAATAAACAAATTCAACAATCAATTACCTATGCATGAACATCTCCTATATAATCTTGTATAAATATATTTAGAAACACTTATTTTAAAAGAAGCACACTTGTGTT
>NXFB01000440.1:53978-67464 GCA_002525835.2 Ipomoea batatas | reverse complement strand
TATATATATAACCGATCTATTACGACGGCGGTCGGAAAAAACGCTACGACCGAAACGTCGAAAAAAACTACGGGAGTAAGGTGCCCGCTCGGTCCTCGAACCGATCTATTACGACGGCGGTCGGAAAAAACGCTACGACCGAAAAGTCGGAAAAAACTACTAGAGTAAGGTGCTCGTTCGGTCCTCGAATCGATCTATTACGACGGCGGTCGGAAAAAACGCTATGACCGAAAAGTCAGAAAAAACTACACTCTTTGCACCGAGGAAGAATTACCCTCGTTTGCTTTGCTTTGTAAATTATACACGGTTATATATATAGTTTAATCGTGTGCAAAGCTCGGTTAGGTCGGCATTACCACCGCCGGTGTTATAAGCCCGATTAGGTCGGCATTGCCACCATCGGCACGATGAATATTTCCCGCTTCTCAGTGATGCCGCTCCTTAGCGATGAATATATCCAGCTTTTCAGCGCTGCCGATCTCTTGATCGCTTTGCCCGACCATGGGCCTTATGCCTGATCTCCAAGATCAGTGCCGATCTCTCAATCGCTTACCCGACCATGGGCCTTATGTTTGATATCCGATCACTCGATCGATAGAGTTCGAACGACCCTTATAGTCCAAAAGACTGTGCTAAAGGTTGTACTCTTTTTCCTTGACTAGGATTTTTTTTCCCTTTGGGTTTTTTCTTAGTCCAAGGTTTTTTAGCGAGGCAACCGGCATAGGTCACAGACTATATGGTTAGCTTTCAGCCCGAACTCTTCCGCTTTAACGCTTAAAGGTTGTGCTCTTTTTCCTTGGCTAAGATTTTTTCCCATTGGGTTTTTTCTTAGCGTAAGGTTTTTTATCGAGGCAACTAGCGTGAGTCGCGAACGGTAAGGCCAGTCTTCCAGCCCGACCCCTTCCTTGTTGACTCGACGTCAGGGCTCGGACTGGGGGGGCTAGNCATAGTGCGCTAAATTGATATAAGGTCTTCATCGCGACGCCACAACCGGCCAATTGTCGCCGTCATCGCACCGTCGTCACCAAAAGGAGGAGAGGAAGCCGGACGTTGCCGAAGCCCAGCCTCGCCGCCGCCGATTCTCCTCTTCTCAGTGCCATCGTCCACCGCCGTAGATGAAGAAGCAAGGAATAAGCAGCAGCAGCAGCAGCCGCCTGAAGGAGAGGAGATGCAACGACGTCACCGGAGTCCAGCTCGCCTCCGCCGTGCCACCTCGCTACAAAGGCAAAGCTTGCCGTCGTCGACCGAGCGTCGTCCAAGCTTGAAGAGCAGCGACAAGCGCCGACGACTACCTGCAGCACCAAACACCATCACCCATGTACGCTGTGCGTCGCCGCCCACCGTCGTGACATCGATACCCAAAGCTTGTTGTTGTCGTCCATGGAAACTAGTAGCCCAAACCCAGTAGCGACGTCGCCGGAGACTCCAGCTCGCTTCTACAACTGTCCTCATCGAAACTCCAGGTCCTCCAACGCCGCCCACTACACGCGACTTCAGGTCCTTGAGCTCGTCATCGTTCTCAAATGGAGACAGTAACCTCGCAGTAAACCGGCGAACCCCATTGAAAAACGACGAAGAAAAACAAATCAGAAAACTAATTTTTTTAAAGAAGAAATACAAATTCCTCACTTAATGCCAAAAAAAAATTCAACAATCCAAATATTAAACTTCAACAGTCCAAAAAATCATATACAAAAAACTTAATGTAAATAAAATTAATGTTGATTTTTTAGGCAATACAGAACAGACAGAGATTAATAAAGGCTCTGATACCAAATGTTAGATCACAAATATTGTCTATACATACAGAATGAATCTACGAGAAACTTAACTCGTAGTAGTAGAAACATAAGTCGTGTTGACCTCCAGCCATAGTTGATGTCTTGTTGTGTTGCTTCTTGAACTGTAGATCTGTAGGGTATTAGTCGTTTTGTCTCACACTTAACTCAGAACCCTAGATTGTGTACTGGTATTTTCTGAGCAGTAGAGTATCATATCTTTAGGTGCTATATATTTGTATGTCCTGCATCTCATCAATGCAGGCTTTATATAGGCCATAATGGTGGATTGGACTAAACCTAGATGTCCAATCCAACTTATAACTTAATGGGCCTAGTCCACCTGCACCACATTATTAAGGCCAACAATATATAATATATATTGCATTGGGAAAAGTCTTACAAATCTATCACTAAGCAATCGCTAAAGTAGCAACTGAATGAATTCGTCGCTATTTTTGTGTTCTTTTGTAGTGTCTAATTATTATGTATACGTACTAACATGTTAATTGATGAATGACAATGTACTCTTGTGTTTTTATTTTGTTATGATTATTTAAAGCTCAGAACTTATTGTTAAACGCCTTTAGTATGCAATGAACAAGTAATAATAAAATTAATGATAAAAAGATTTTCACTAATTTAAAATTTCAGAGCACAATCACAAAATTGAGCATATGAATATAAACCTAAGGCATCTTTATTTTAGACTCTCTAATGACTGAAATTAGTAATAAAAGAAAGTTCAAAATGTTTGTCATATATCACTTAGTTTCATATTTCATTCACTAAGTATAAGTTTTGGTATCATCAAAAAGGAAAAATTGTTCAGAGTAAGTGTACATAAATTTTGATGTTCCAAAAATGTAAATTATGATGAATATTTAGACCCCAAAATTATATTTTTATTTTTATTTTTATTTTATAAGTCTAGACAATAGTTTATCATAATATCATTACAAAAATTCACTAAGTGTTAAACTACAAGGAAAATCAACACATTAAGTGTTTGATGCTAATAACTTCATGATTATGGGTGGAAATAGGCCGAGCCGAGTCGAGCTTTAAAAAATTAGGCCTGGGCCTGTTACAAAAATTTAAAGCCTAGGCCTAGGGCTGAGCATGTATGTAGGCTTTTTGTTAGGCTCAAGCCTAAGCCTACAATTGGTCTAGCCTGGCCTGAAATTAAACCTTTTGAAAAGCCTGTTTAGTATTTAGAACATTAAAAAGGCTTCAAAGTAAGTACTATTTTGAGCCTATTTAAAGGCTATGTGTTAAGACTTTTTAAAAACTTTAATAAGTATATATAAATAATTTAAGAAATATACCTAATACAAAACTAATACATAATTACATAACTATATCATCACAATGCATAGCATTAAAATATAAAATAAAATTAAACAAATCACGACTTTAGCATGCTCGTTAATTTATTTAGAAGTAAATTCAATTATACTATTATTTAATTTGTTATAAAATATAATATCATAAATAATAAACAATCAACTCATATAATTAAGCTGCGGCATTTCATTAAATATTATGACAGTAATAACAGTTAATAAAAAATTAAACAATAAGAACACTTATAGCATGATTAACATCAATGTTTATAGTTGAATCATAATTTAGAATGGAATTTTGGAGGTGGAGGGTTAGAGTTTGGTAATTATATATACTTGGGGTTATATTATAATTAAATATAAAAATGTAATAGGTATAATATATATATATATAGACCAGGCCTGTAGGCTTGAAGGCCGAGCCTGGTATATATAGGTCTGGCATATTTAATTTAGGGAAAATCGCACTTTTGGTCCCTCAGTTGTTGCCCGATCTGCAATGTGGTCCCTCACTGTCAATTTTGGTTAATTAGATCCCTAATAACCTTAAATCCTAGTCAATTTGGCCCCCCCGGTCAGATTTTGCCTCTAACTTCAGTTAAGACCATGGACTGTTTGGTAATTTCGCACCCCTTATTTGTTTACTTGGAGCACGCTGGTTTCCACCCCTTTCACCCCACCTTCATTTAACCTTAGTTCAATCCTTTCAATCCTAAGCCGTTATTTTCCGCCATTTTCATTCATCTACAGCTACGAAGAGGGCGACAAGCTTTGCAAGGGCATGTCTTCAAACAACTCCGGTTCAGTCGAATGGATTCCAGAAGTGCGTTGTTGGTGTGGTGAAATCGCTCCGGTAAGGATGTCGTGGAGTTCTGCCAACCCTGGAAAGAGATTTAGAGCTTGCCCACGCTATGGAGTACGTGTAAGCATCTTTAACCATATAATTTGTTGTTATTAGGTGGTAAAATTCTGATTTTGCTTTGTCCACTTCAATTTGAATTTTACAGTCATTTCAATGTTGTTACAGTCATTTTTCTTTGTCCATTTCAATTTGAATTTTAGGGGAATGGGATCTGTACGTATTTTCAATGGCTGGACTCCGATGTCTCTGACCGTGTGGCCAAAGTAATTCGAGGTCTATTGAAGCGGTTAGATAAACAAGAGAGTGAGATGCAAAGGCTTTGAGCTGTGATTGATGAAAAAAATGTCAACATGAAGAAGAAGAACTTGGATTCCAAATTTAATTTTTGTATGGTTTTGGAATTGGAATTGTTGTTGGTTTTCTTTGTTTTATGCATTGTCAGAGAACTGTAAAATCAAGTGAAAATGTTTTCCAGTTGAACTAGAATGTTAAAGGTTTTCACTATTTTGTCAAATGCCAGTGTAATGAAATGAAGTTATTCGTACTTTGTATTCATTTTGAGTAATGCAATGGAATTGTAAAATGGAAAATTTGTGTTATGAGTTCTGCCATAGTGTTTGGATAATTGTCCATTTTTTTGCAATTGAATTGTGTAATGGAAAGTTTGTGTAGCAGTTGTGTAATGGAACTATTGAACTGCAATACCTGTTGTGCCAAAAGAACAAAATAAGGAATACAAAAATTGGAAAATGACCAATTGATCACAAAAACAGTCATTTGCATTGCAGCAATAGTTAATCTAACCAAGTTTCAGCAAAAAAACTTCCTAGCAAAACAACTACATACCATATCTGTCAGACTTCAGTAGTATTTGTAGCATAAGTACCAACAGAAAATCATACAAACTTCATTGTTTCTTTTTTATCACTATCATTTTTATAGGTCTGCCCAATCTTTGAAGTGTAGTTAGAACTCTGCTTCTAATGCCAATTCTCAGCAGCTCTTCAGTAGCATTTGTAGTAGTAGTGGTCCCTTGTGAAGCAATAAAGATGGACTCATGTGGAACCTGGTTGTGCAATGGTGGTGCTGATTGAGATCCCACTCCCTCCTGAGAACCCTATTCAAAGAATAGTAATCAATAACATATACTGGGTAGTAATCAATAACATCTACTGGTGTTTGTTTAACATCCCATTACCATTTCATCAAGTACAAATGCAGGGACTTGTGTTTCAACTTGTATGTCTTCAAAATGCCCTTCAAACTCATCTTGGCCTTCAACCTCATCCTGAAATTCAACCTCAGCTTGGCCTGCAACCTCAGCTTGCCCTTCAACATGTTCAGATACATACAAGATAATAATATTACAAACAACATTAAAGTAATTTTGAAAATGAAAGACTCAAGTAATACCTGTGGATTTTTAGCCTTGCAAGTTGTCTTATTATGTCCTGTCAGTCCACATACTCTGCACCTCTTAACTTCCCCTAATTTCTTTGTTCTAACTTCACTCCTTTGTTGCCTGCTCTCTTGAAGTGGATCAATTTTTCTCTTTTTCTTAGGCCTACCAGGTTGTGCTTTATATTTGGGGGGTAGTGGTGCTGGAAGATCAACTTTATGGCATAAATCTGAAGATTGAATGAGAAGTATTGCTGGTTCATAAGCTCTAAGATAAGTCTGTACTGTATATCATGAGTGAACATAATCTTCAGGGCTTTCTCTCTGTTTCCTAATAGCTGCTACACCATGACTGCAAGGAATGCCAGTCAGATCCCAAGCTCTACAACTGCACTGCCTTTGTGCTTAATCCACCTTAAAGGCCTTGAAGTTCTGATCATCAACTTGGTAACAATAATCATGTGACTTGTAAGTATTGTACCTAGCTGACTTATCCTTAGCCTCTTCAAGACACTTAGATATTTTGGGACAAATCTTATGTGGGTATGTTTTCATTTTGTCTCTATTCTTTTGCATTCTACCCATGAGATATAGCCTAATCTTATCACACATAGTAAGGAGAGGCTTGTCCCTTAAACTCAAGATAGTGCTATTCCATGACTCACACAAGTTATTTAATAGCAAATCTTTCTTTGGAAATGTGCTAAAAAAATGCCCTACAATAGTGTCTAGGATCTCTGGCAGCGAACCACTCAGCTGCTTTTTCATTTTCTTGCTTTAACTCCTCCATGTGCCTTTTAAAATCTGCCTCTGTTGTTGCTTTACACACACCTCACAACTTCTGCTTCAACACATTTCCAGAGAAACCATCCTTCAAGAAGTTACCATGCATATGCCTTACACATGAAAACAATGTTCAACAGCTGGTAACAACCCCTTCTGTTTATCTGAAATTATTGTCCAAGCTTGAGGATTACTTGCTATGTTTAAGTCACTGTCCAACTGCTCTAAAAACCATGTTCAACTCTCCTTCAATTCTCCCTCTACAATGGCAAATGCTATAGGAAACATGCAATTATCTCCATCTAGACCAACAGCACTTAATAGTTGCCCTCCCTTCTGACTACCCTTCAAATGACAACCATCCAACCCAAAAAAAGGTCTACATCCTCTTAGGAACCCTTCTTTGAAAGCTGCAAAGCAAATATATAACCTAAGAAATCTAGGTCTGCCATTCACAGTAAATTCACTATCAAGTTTCATCTTCACAGTAGACCCAAGATTGCTTCTCCTTAATTCCTCACAGTAATCATTTAACAGCGTGAATTGGTCAGAATCTTGACCATCTAGCTCCTTTTTAACCTTATGCTTAGCCCTATAGGCCTGATGTTTTGACATTTGGCAGTGCAATTTCTGTTTGACATGCTCTTGGAACTGTCTCCTTCCCCAGTCCATATTCACTCTAAAATCATCTTTGTACAATTTTGCCAGAAAACCAGAGTTAACAGTCTTGTTTTCATCTTGATCTCCACATGTGTGTTCAGGGTTGTAAGTCTTAATTTGAAATGGGCATCTAGAATTGCTTCTTGATCCAAAAATTGTCCAGTTGCATATATCACTGTGTCTACAACATACCCTTACTCTTCTGCCCTCATTCTTGATAAATTTAACATCTTTTCTTCTCATGGCCTCATGATACTTTACTGCCCACTTAAATTCAGAGGCTGATCTAAATATCATTCCCAAAACAAATATAAACCCATCTTTTTTTTAGGTTTCTCTCTTGGAACACATTTTCAGGACCATTGCATTCCCTCTCAGAATCTGAACCATCCAAACTTCTAAAGATTTCTTCAGAATGCACACAGTCAACTTCATCAATTTCTACATTCCCCTCATTTTCCACCTGCTTAGAAGTAGGACCATTAACTTCTACATCTACTTCTTGGAACATAGTATTTGGGCCCTCAACTTCCCTCTCAGAATGCTGTTCACTCCCATCATCTTCCTCTTCAGTCAGTAGTGCATCATTTCCCAAAGACCTAGAGATCTCTACTTCATAATCCCATTGGTCATCATACATATGTTCAACATACATATCCAACTCCTTGTTTGCTGGAACCTCTAAACTAAGCCCTAAAATTTATGCATCAGTGCTCACTTTCCTTAGTTCAATTTTTCTTGTATTTTTCCTACCTTTAACCTTAACCTAGAATTGGACCTTTTTATCACAAAACCTTAATTGTTTCACCATCCTCCTTAAATCTAGTAAGCTCCCATCATCACAGTTGAAGTGATCAAAATACTCCACAAACCCATCCTTATACTCTACTTTTGGCTTCTATACCAAATTACCCCCAATATGCAATTTAATTGTAAACATAGAGGAATCCTCACCATCATCTATAAAGGCATTAAATTAATGGTCAATGAAACTGTTTTGCTGCAAAATAAGACAAATTTCATTCACACTACACACTGTTGCAGCAACAAAAGAACAGTCCATTGACAGTCAAATAAATACAAAATCACTACACTACCTATGGTCTTCATGTGGGTACAATAAAGTAACATACAGCTACAAATGATCCCCACTAAGCAATAACCACATAACCCAACCCAACAACACATGCGAAAAAGAAACTTACAAACATCAATTTCAATGTCTGGAATCTACATTTATTCAACAATAAAATGGTCCCCACTAAGCAATTATCACAGAAACCCAACACATTGCACATGCTAGCTTGTTTTTTCAGAACACAAAGAAGATAAAATTGTACTTTACAACTGCGACAAATAAAGCCATTTAAGGTTCGGGTACTTACACGTAGGAGTTGTATTGGATCTATTAATCCTCCTACTAGTCATGCTCTTGCAAACCGTAGGATGTGCGTCGCCCTCTTCGTAGTAGTAGGATGTGCGATAATGGCGGGTTAGGGCTACGGTGAAAGTGAAATGTGAAATTGGGGTCTTAACTGAGGTTAGAGGCAAATTTGATCGGAGGGCCAAATTGACTAGGGTTTAAGATTATTAGGGATCTAATTAACCAAAATTGACAGTGAGGGACCACATTGCAGATCGGGCAACAACTGAGGGATCAAAAGTGCGATTTTCCCTTTAATTTAATATGCTTTAAAATTGGCTCAAGCCTGGTCTTTTTACTAAACGAGCTAGGCCTAACTAGACCTTAATTAGGCCCGAATATAGACCCCTACAAAGGGGTCTGGCCTACTCCCACCCCTATTTAAGATGAGGTCATCAACAACCAGGGTTAACAGCTGCACAAGTTTGCGTAGCAGAGCTTTACCAACATAAAGAGTTTAGAAAATGACATGAAAGTTACCTCACCAATAACAAAGGTTCAAATATAATATAGGTCATTAAACAACATAAGTCTAATCGTAACATAGATGCTAAGTGCAACATGCACTACTTGCAATAGCAACACTTTTAAGATAGTACTAGAAGTTTGGAAATCAAGAGTTTTAGAGTAGTATAGCTTCTACAACAGTAGGCCTTAATGAAAACATGATTTTTGATAATTAAGTAGCAAAGTTTATAACTGAAAAGAACAATAAGAAAAACGAACAGTGCGACCAGCATTCACTACTATATCCTTACTTCTTTTGGAGCATTGGCACATTATCCGAGAAGGATATATAATTGCATTTTCTAGGAAAAAAGCCATAATAATCGTTAAAAGCTGATTTTTTTAGGACAAGCTGTAAATAGCTATTGGACGCTTTCTACACTTGTCAAATCTTGTTTGTGGTAGCCGTGTCCTATGTATGTCAAGGTGGCACAAAGTGTATATTTGAGACAGTCATGTCCTAAGCATGTCAAAATTTGCCTAAATTTTTTTTCCTTATTTTAGTTCGAATCTTTGAGAACTTATTAGAACACAAAAGTTGTTGAGGATAGTCGTCTTAGATTTTTATGGACACTTGTTAAACTTTGTATGAAAGACATGTGTTGAAAATACTTTTAGCATGTCACAAAGTGCACATCTTTTTCAGTTTTTACTTAAAAAGTTCTTTAAAATAAATGTTAATAAATTAGCACTATACTCCATCAAGGCAAACGAGATACAAATAAAATCATTTAGTTATTAAAATAACTGCAAGTAAGAACTTATTAATATAATTTAAATATTTTATTAATGAATAATTTATTTTTCCTAACAATTTCAATTATCTATTTTAACCGTTTTCAACTTTTCCTTCTTAACTTTTAGGTACTAACTTTTTAAAATTTAATTACCCATTTCAAATAGAGACTTGAGCATCCTCATCAATGGAGATACTTCGCAGTTATTGAAAAGTTTTTGTAAGTGTGATTAGAAGAGAAAAAATGGAGAGTGATGATTTAAAAAAAATAAAACAAAACTGAAAAAAAAAAAAAATTATGCAGCTGTCAGGCGCACCTCACGCGCCCGCTGGGTGCCTGCTGTGCGCGAACACGCGCACAGCAGAGCTGATCCATCCATTTCCTTACCTCTGCAATTTTACTGTTCCACTCACCCCATTTTGCAGGAGAACCCTTTCCTTTCTCTTTCCACTTTCTCTTCCTTCCACATCACCTAAAACTATTTCAATATCCCCTAAATATCCATTGATATGGATGCTCTAATAAATGAGTAAATATTTAATTGGACTTGTGGCGTAGGTCGGTGGTGTTTAGGTGGACTTTCGGTGAGTTGTAGCGTGGCCGGATGCTCGCTGGAGCAGACTAGCCGTGAAGCTTGGCACGTTACTTGCAGGCGGAAGCTTGATACGTTTACCCGTCAGTTTAATTGCATTGCTTTGATTCATTCATACCATAAATTTATTTTAGAAAAAGATTTATTAAATAATAATACATTCGTCCTGGTAAAAAAAATAAAAAAATAAAAAAAAATAAATTCAGTGGCGTTGGCCGCCGCAAAACCGGACCTGATGGATATGACCCACCCAATAGTACGTCTTACGTGTTTCCTTCGGCGAATTGGAGCTTCCAGGAAACAACCTAAAGGCTTAATGTAGAAACCTTAGTTAGTTAGTTTTGCTTCAGCTATACATAATTAACCACAGTTAAGTTAATAATGTAGCAACTAACCTCAGTTTCGGTTCACCTATAAATATTCTTAGTTTTCTGTCTCTCTGTAACGGCTTAGCTTACTCCAACTAACTCAAAACTAAGCAATGGAGAGATTTGTTATTCCAATCCGGGGAGCAGTTAAGCGGGAGATCTTGGCTTGGGTCCTTGGAAAGATCAAAGAAATCATATTCTCATGTGACGAGCTGATGAGCCACCATTCGCCCAGCTGCTTCCGTGCTTAGCTTAGCTTGAAACATGTAGTGTATAGTATTATACTTTCACTACTGTATGTACATGCGTACATGTTTTGGTGTGATTTTCTTCATGGTTTAATTATATATGACTTTATGCTTCTGAATTGTCACATGGTTTGCATGTAAATTTGTTGAATCATATTTTGTGTTTTGAATATATATAATTGAAGTCTTAATTTCCACTTTTCCCTCTATCTTTTCTCCTATATATTACTCCCTATGTCCCATTTTACCTGTCCTATTTACTATTCATTGGTCAAACCAACTCCTTCTTCTTTGCTTATTACTAATGGCCATTATTTTGAGACTTTTCATTTGCCACTTTCCAACTCCCTCATTATGTTGAGAAATGAAGAGTTGTACTATTGTATATATATACATGTTGATGGATGAATAAAAGGTGGCTTTTGAGCTTTTGTGATCTTGTGTTCGTGTTCTTCTTCTCCTTTGCCTTATCTACACTACACTATCATATATATAATCCTAAGCAATTACCGGGCAATCACCACGCGAGAACTGAGCTAATTGATAAGCCAGATTACAACACGTTATCAGCACGAGTCTCTATCGTGATTTTCGGTGAACGGTATGCTTCCTATCTTGTCTTGTGCTTTTTATTATGAAATCTATGGCTTTGTTTGTGCATATTGCCTTCCAATATGAATTGGAACCCCCAATCCTTGTGTCTGCAAAATAAATACTCTCCCTTTTTGATTTTATTATCTATATATGTGTGCTTCTGATAATTAGCATGATAATACTCCATGTTTGTTAATTACTTGTGAGTATATGAACCCCTCATCAAGCTATGGTTAAAGTATTTAGGTAAATACATGGCTTTGTAAATATAAATTCTCTTGTTTTATCCTCCTGAATCATGGAAATGAATTAAGCTCTACATGAACCATGATGCTTGAAAATGGTAAATACATGTGGTTATATACCAAATTGTATGTATATGTATCCATGTATGTTCTATGACTTTGGATATCAAATGCATAATCAATTCTTATTACGGTTGTATCGGATTGCTATATTTGCATCAGAATACTGAGATACATATACGCATATTTTTTGTAAAATGGTGTTTCTTCATCCATTGTGAACATGTATTCAAAATAGTGGTTTTTCCCATTGTTGTCACACATTGCTTCGTAGAGTAACATGAAAATGATGATCTTGTAGATCATGTCCTCCATTGCCAAATGTGGTTTTATTAAACTCTCTTTTGGTAGAAGCAATTATTAAACTTGGGCTCTAGATATTGAATACATTTGGCATCTAAGGAATTGAGCCAGGCTTTTGTTGCTAAGTCACAGAGCATTGATACCCAGAAGGTAAAAGCTCTCATTTTCATATGTCACCACTTGAACCGCGACCTTAAAAATGAATATTTGATTGGAAGTCCCTGAAGGACTATTTCGACCAATAGTCATCAATTGTCCTTCATTAGGCACAATTTGACTAGCTTTTACTCTCGAGTTTTAAGATTATAAGTCAGTAACTGACTATAATTTAGCTCTGCATAAAATAGTCTCGCAATTAAAACTCTGCAAACAGAAAGTTTCAGATAAATACTTATTTGAAAATACTATGTATACTTTCCATGCGAGTAACCTTGTACTCTAGCAGCAGTACAAGACAACAAATTATGGAGCATTCTAAGCTAATTTTAGCACTCATTGTAGCTAAGAAACATAACTAGTTGTTGATGAAGAATCAAAATGCATGTATTGTTGGTTTTGCACTGGTGCCTGAAGCACATAATGTTGCACAGTCGAGCAACTTGATAAGGGGTTGAGGTCGAGGTTATAACTGGTGTGGTATGAGTTTCGAGCTCAAAAATAAGAAGCAAAGTGATCAAGGTAATCAATGACGACCATACTTATTGAGGCAAAATTCTAGCTAGAAGTTTGCTATCAATGTGGGTGTGAAGGGCTTTGGTCCTTATGTGTCGCACACCAAAGCATTTTGTCATCGAAGAATGAGTCTCAGCTCATCTTGTTGATTCTAGTTTGCCTGAAGCAAATACTGTAATAAATGATGACAACGAAGTGATGAGGTATTGATGAAAAATGATTGGTGTTATTATAATGTTTGAGTAATGCATGAAAATATATTCATGTATGAGGAGTTAGCTTATGCCTGAAGCATCTAAGAAGTTAGCTCATGCTTGAAGTATTTGAGAAATTAGCTTATGCCTGAAGCATACGTGACAGCAATATTTGAAAAGTTATTGCATGGCCGAGAAGTATATATATACTTACGAGTGCAAAGTGATTTTTTTTTCTTTGTTGATTTTACTACTCGGTTTAACTATTTGAAATTTACTATTCGGAAGTGTACTTCTCTAAGCTTACCTTTCTAATCTTACTTCCTGGAGTTACTTCCCTTAGTTTTGATGCTTATTTATGAAAATTTTTCTCATGCATGAAATCGTGACCCTCGTATGCAATTAGCTGGTTGCTAATTCAAGGTTGAAATTGTTCCAAAAATCCTATATCAATCCTGGAAGGATTGCTATTATCAAGAAATTATGATAATCCTTCTTTGACTAATTTCAAGATGCCAAGATATCGAATCTCCATCTGAATATGTCTTAGTGCAATTCTGTGTTATTTAAGGAGTGGTATACCCCTTTATCAGAATGATCATTGACTTATGACATACATGATATGATTGTTTTAAATGTTATTGGCTTGAAATATAGAAGCAAATGATATCATATCAGTTTTTTCGAAGCAAACGAATGAATGAATTATATCATAT
>NXFB01000440.1:2254-25923 GCA_002525835.2 Ipomoea batatas | reverse complement strand
AACTTAAGTCGATGGATTGGTGCAAGTCGGTGCTATATTCATAAGTCTATTGATGCACTTGCTCCTAGCATAATAGTTGGAATTCTATGATCACTTTGTGTTTTCCAAGCTATTGGGCTAATTACCATTTCTAGAGCATGAAATCAAGACTCCCTACTATTCCAATGAACTCGTGCTTCTGGTCATGCAAGTGAAGTAACAGGACGATGTCTTATGTAGTTGGTCTTATCAAGTGTTTGATCTTAAGAAACATCAATGACATATCAACAAAGTATGAATGCCAAGTTTAAGCAATATTGGATATAAATGTGAAGAAGTAAGACCATAGGCTATATTTTAAAGACTATATTCCTAAGGACTATATTTATATCTTTGTTTGTGAAGAATGTGAAAAAGATTGCTTTAACCCTTTTTATATCTTTGTTTGTGAAAACAAATTTATTACTCTGCAAATACAAAGGGTGTGGTTCTAGACATGAAGAAAAAGAAAGAGTATATATCCCCATCAAGCAAATGAAAAAAAATAAAATAAAAATTCATCAATTCAAAATCATCTAAACATTAATCTATTGTGCCTTCATTTGATTATATATATTATAGGAGATGTTAACAGAGGCATATATAATCTGGTTGCATTAATACAATTGGTTTCAATTCATTTCATCTATCCATACTCCCTGTTAACAAGTTTTACCGGCCTATTGAAACAATGGAAGATTCTGAAGAATCCTTTGACCCATTTCAAATATTGTTTTAATGGAAACGCGAAGGAAGGGTGAAAGGCAGAGAGTAGCGACACACAGGGCAAGTATGATCACCCTTTAACCACTTCAGAATGCAATCCCCATGGAAGACATGCGAGCATGGCATCCCAGTAGCTTTCATGCCAAACACCACCTCTTCTAAGCAGATACTGCACGTTATTGCCGACCCTCCGCCGCCGGCGACTTCCCAAGTTTCCAGTGCGGCGACGGCGGATGCCGTCGCCGGCTTACGTTGCATTTCCCGGTCAGGCAATTCGGCTGGGAGGCGCAGCCTCCCAATAGCCTTCTTATACTCTTCATCAAAATTCGGAATCACCCTGGCCTGCTCCTCCTGCCAAGACACCCACGCCTCAAATTCAAACTCTGAGATCGTAACTTTCTTTACAATTCTCAGACTCACCGGTAAGAACATGAGGTCGCGGTTAGCAGGCTGGTTTTTCAAGGCGTTCATAAACCCCAAAAAGGTTTTCAGCAAATCATCCTTGCTTTCAAGAGGAACCATTATTTCCGGGTTTGAAGTAGTGTTTTCCCAGAGGAGTTTGTTCATGGGAAATGGGATTCTCATGAAACTGAGCATGGAGTCGACGTCGCTTTCGTCAATGCCTTTGGAGTTCCAGGGAGAACACGGAACGTAGAACAGTCGGTGCAGGTCTAAGCCTGGGATGGGAATCTTCTTGGTTTGATCCTCGGAGTAGAAATCAACCCGGACATGGAAATCAACGGCGAACTCGGGATTTGGGGAATTGGAAGAGAAATCCTGGTCAACGTATGGTTGTTGCTGTACCGTTATGTGTATAACATAGTTAGGGTGGGAATTCAAGGGCGGAAGCCATGAAAATGGAGATTGTGGAGTGGCCATCTTTAGATCTGTTGGGGATTGGGAAGACGATGATATGATAGTGTTGTTGAATGTCTGCACTTTATATTGAGCATGTAAATATGTAATTAACCATGTTAAGGAAACAATAAAACACTAAAATGAATAAATGCATTGCATTTAGTGAATTTCCATTGAAGAATTTGGTGAATTTTAATGCAAATCCACGGAATTTCTATAAAATATAATTAATTCATTTAATGCACAAATTAAAAAAGAATATTTTGTCTGATCAAATCTTGACCACTATGTCAAAAACGTGTAATAATATAATAGGATGTTGGCAATCCACTCACAAGAGTCACATTTACTCTAATACTAACGGAGCATCTAGTCGCAAGGAATAAATTAGGGGTTAAGGAATTACAATTTCATGTGAGATGAATAATATGTTAAATTTCAGTGTTTGGTTTACAACATTGTTAAATTAGGGTGTTCCTTTCAAAAAAAATTAGGGTGTTAACATTGTTATTTTGTTCTTTCAAAAAAAAAAAAAAACATTGTTATTTTGTGGTGTAGGAAAAGCTATTAGGTTGTAGATGTAAGTGGTTCTCAACATTGGTGGTGAAGTTAGATGGTGAATCACTGATTTGTGTTGTTAGATGAGGCGATGACATATATGCACTAATAGTGGCAATAGTGTTGGTGGACAATATAACAATGGTGGTAGTGATGGTGATGGCGCCGATTGAAGGTTGATAGTAGTGATACATAGCTTAGCTATTTTGTTTGGAACACTAAATTTTGGCTAGAAGATTTGAAGGTGGGCCTGTTGAAGGTTGGTAGACGAGTTTTTCGTTAAAAGGTTTAATTTGAAAGCGAGGCTATTGAGGTTGGAAGATTGTAGAGCATTAGCCATTTGGATAAGGGGGAGGGCTAGGGTTTTCTACTCCATTTTGATGGACTTTTAGACTATAAAGTTTAATAGGATTGTGTGTATCGGGCATACAAAGTGTATTTTTATTTGTTGAGTCAAAGGGTATAAATTATATTTGGAAGAAAATAACAATTTAAGTCGATGGATTGGTGCAAGTCGATGCCATATTCATAAATCTATTGATGCAATTACTTCTAGCATAATGATTGTAACTCCATGATCACTTTGGGTAAATTGTTCTTTCTAAGCTATTGGGCAAATACACCATTATTTTTAACGCTTTTCAATAACTTTTGAGCCAACTTCAATTCATCATATTTGTGATAATTTCTCTTCTTCAATTGACTCATCACTACTATCTATCACCGGTGCATGGGATCAAAATATTGAGGAATTGATGCCATTTTGATTGTATGGAAAATACAGAAGTATGAGTGCCAAGTTTAAGTAATATTGGATATAAATGTAAAGAAGTAAGACCATATATATATATATATATATATATATGTGTGTGTGTGTGTGTGTGTGTGTGTGTGTGTGTGTGTGTGTGTGTGTGTGTGTTATATTTTGATGACTATATATATCTAACGGTTATATTTATATCTTTGTTTGTGAAGATAAATTTATTACTCTGCAAATACAAAGGGTGTGGTTCTAGATGTGAAGAAAAAGAAAGAGTATCCCCATCAAGCAAGTGAAAAAAAAAAAATCAAAATCATCTAAACATGAACCAGTTGTGCCTTCACTTGATTATATAGGAGATATTAACAGAGGCATAATCTTGGTTGCATTAATACAATTGGTGCTTGGAGGCTAACGTTTGACTTGGGGAGTCAATTGTTATACCATAGATCAGGGTTCACCTTGCATTGTAAATCCTGATCCACGTTATAATTACAGACTATTTTTTAGTGTCCTCACCAACGATCATGTCCTATTGTAAATACTACTATAAGACACTGTACGTATGCACAATATAATAGAACACATAATCATAGAGTCCTACTGCAATACTACTATAAGACTCCTAACACTCCCCCTCAAGCAGAAGGTTGGCAGAAACATTAAGCTTGCACCGAAGAAACACGAAGCGCAACCCAGATACCGCCTTCGTAAATATATCAGCCAGCTGATCCTTAGTAGAAATGAAATGAACTAGCAACTCCTTCTTAGCAACTTTATCACGAACGGAATGATAATCAATTTCTACATGCTTCGTCTGAGCGTGGAACACCGGATTGGCACACAGATAGGTAGCACCCAAGTTATCACACCATAGTCGCGGCGGTGTAGCAGGTGGCAAACCAAGCTCAGTCAGAAGCGAGACCAACCAAGTAACCTCCGCAGCCACATCAGCCAAAACTTTGTACTCAGCCTCAGTCGACGACTGCGCCGCCACATTCCATTGCTTCGGACAGAACCACGAAACCAAATTGTGACCCAAGAAAACAGCAAAGCCGCTCGTGGGTTTTCGATCACCCAGATCACCTGCCCAGTCAGAGTCTGAAAATGCTTGAATATCAACCGAAGAAGACATACAAATGCGCAAGTCGAAATACAATGTCCCTTTCACGTAGCGGAGAACACGCTTAAGCATGGCCTAATGATCAGTAGTAGGAGCGTGCATGTGTTGACAAAGCTTATTGACCGCAAACGACAAGTCAGGCCTAGTCACGGTAAGATACTGTAGAACCCCAGCCAAACTGCGGTACTGAGTCAGGTCAGCATAAGGAGATGCAACGTCATCTACAGTCCGAGCTAAAGCAACAGGAGTGGCCAGAGCCTTGCAGTCAGTCATTCCGGCACGCTTCAAGATATCAGTCATGTAGCGCTGCTGAGACTGCAGCATGCCATCACCCATAGAAACAGTCTCTATACCGAGGAAAAATGACGGTGAACCCATGTCACTAATCTTAAACTTGGAGCCCATCTTGGCAACCAAACTAGTCATAGATTCCAGGTCAGAACCCATAACCAGAATATCAACCACATACACAAGCAAAAATAACGGAACAGAGCCAACAAAGTAGATAAACAATGAAACATCAGTCTTAGATGGGCAAAATCCAACAAAAAGAAGAAAAGAGTGTAAACGGTCAAACCAGGCACGGGGTGCTTGCTTGAGGCCATACAAAGAGCGCTGGAGCAAGCACACAGGATTCGGGGCATCCTTGTCCTCATAGCCCGGGGGCTGCCGCATATAGACTTTCTCGGCCAAACTATCATTCAAAAACGCGTTGTGGACGTCCAACTGCCAAATATGCCAACCACGGGAGACAACCAGAGAAAGCAGTAGGCGAACCGTTGTGGGTTTGACCACTGGACTGATGGTCTCAAAGAAGTCCTGGCCAGCCACCTGATTGAAGCCTTTCGTGACCAGACGCGCCTTATAATGCACGACAGACCCATCAGCCTTCCACTTCACACGGAAAACCCATTTGCAGCCGATAACATTCATATCAGGCTCTAGCGGAACCAACCCTGATAGGGATAAAATCCCGATCTACAAATTTCGATCTCTCGGTCTAAGTATTTGCCTGCAGGTCTATTTTCTCGCTTAAATACCCCGCTCATTTTACTGGTTGATAAGTGCAAAATATACCACTTTTATAAGGTTATTCATGGATCGTTTAGTATTCAAGTTAAAGCTTTTATGAATGTTTTAGTATTAAATTGCGTTAGAATGCTTTGTATTGTCTTAGTACCCGTTCCACACTTTACCGTTTGTTTTGTAGGTAAAAAGATGGGCAAAAAGGCAGAAAATGGCTAGATTTCGAAGAAGGATTCACGAGTCGAAGTTGGAGTGCGAAATACACCATGGACGCCCAGTGGACGCGTGTCCAACGCGCGTCCACCATGCGTCCACCCTTGCGTCCAACTTTTCGCTCTCTCATTCTCGCACAGCAGAACAGCAGTCTGCTGTGGACGCGCAATGGACGCGCGCGTCCAGCACGTGTCCACCAAACAGCTCTCTGAAGTTGAAGTCTGTGCAGCAGAAACGCAGTGGACGCGCAGTGGACGCCCCAGTGGACGCGCGTCCAGCGTGCGTCCACCCGTGCGTCCAGCGCGAAAAATTGGCGGTTGGGCGAGATTTAAAAGGGGAATTGAGCCATTTTTCAGGGGATCCATCACACTTCAGTTTTAGATCCCTTTAGAATATTTCTCTCTCTAGGATTAGCCTAGAGAGATCTCCCCCAATTCACTCCACATTCCCAATTCACTCCACATTTCAATTCTTAGTTTAGATTAGAATTAGAGAAGAATTCCATTGTTGCAAGATTGTGATCTACATTCAAGTTCAAGATTAACATTCAATTTCAAGTTCAAGGTTTAATTTCAAGCTAAGTCTTCCTTTTAATTTCTTGTCATTACTTTTGCATTTTGCTATTTCAATTCCTAGTATGATTAGATAGATCTTTGTGGATTTGGATTGAGCAATGTTGTATGGATATTCTTGAGATTTGAATTGATTAATTAGGTTTTGCAATTGCTTTGATTATGAGTTTGGTTGTGTGAATGGTGATCTTCTTTGACTCTTGTGTGGGAATGATCAACCTATATGAGAGATGTTTGGAGAAGGAGTCTCACCTACGAGAGTAGGGATACTCCTTAGCCTAGCCTAGCACATTTCCTTCTCACCTTTGAGAAAAGGGGGATTGGAAGGCAAATAGCACACCATGTGTTTGATAATTTGCCTCACCTAGCCTAGTTGCCATGAGAATGGGACTATGGACTAGATGATAGGCCAATGACCACGAGAGTGGCGTTGGCATAGTTGTCTTGCCTCATTTTCATTATCTAAGTGTTGCTAGCCTAGTATCTTAGGAAATCAAGGATGCCTATATGAGTTGCAAGATCCAAATCCTCCTTTCCAATTGTTTGTTTCCTTTGTTTGTTCCTTATTTTAATTATGTTTCATGTACCTTTCTTACCTATGTTTGGGTTAGCTTTCAAACACTAAACACTCTTGTGCTTAATCCCCTTACCGCTTGAATTCCCTCTTTGCCATCCTTTGAGAACGATACTCGGAAATCTTTCCGTTTTAACACCTATTCCTTTCCATCCACCGCGAAAACTACACTCTTCACCGGTCTCCTTAGGCCGGACAAGCCGACATCCCAACCCTGATCGGAACCTCATTCGGCTAAAGTCTCGACCTATTCGGGACTCACACTTGGCTTCCACATGCTGGGCCATCGCGTAGGCCGGTGCATGCCTGACACGCGTAATACATGCCGCTGGTCCGGGACCCTTCCCGAGGCAACCTATAAAGGGCATATTTATTGCTGACAGAAAGACTTTTGGTTGTTTTATTTTTATAATAGTCAAAGAGACCAGGAACCTCTGACCCACTGTCACGTAGACCGGTTTCTCATAGGGTATTCCTATTTGTATCCGATTGAGTATTAATACAGAGTAATTTATTCGTACCTCCGTATATTACTTTATCAATGGTGAATCACTCAGTTGTGTTGTTAGACGAGGCGATGACATATATGCACTAATAGTGGCAATAGTGTTGGTGGACAATATAATAATGGTGACAGTGATGGTGATGACGCCGATTGAAGGTTGATAGTAGTGATACATAGCTTAGCTATTTTGTTTGGAACACTAAATTTTGTCTAGAAGATTTGAAGGTGGGCCTGATGAAGGTTAGAAGACGAGTTTTTCGTTAAAAGGTTTGAAAGCTAGGCTATGGAGGTTGGAATATTGGAGAGCATTAGACATTTGGAGGGTGGGGATTTTTAGACTATAAAGTTTAATAGGATTGTGTGTATCGGGAATACAAAGTGTATTTTTATTTGTTGAGTTAGAGGGTATAAATATTTGTAAGAAAACAACAACTTAAGTCGATGGATTGGAGCAAGTCGATGCCATATTCTGATATTCATAAATCTATTGATGCGATTACTTCATGCATAATGATTGTAACTCCATGATCACTTTGGGTAAATTGTTCTTTCTAAACTTTTTGGGCAAATTCACCATTATTTGTAATGCTTTTCAATAACTTTTGAGCCAACTTCAATTCATCATGTGTGTGATAATTTCTCTTCTTCAATTGACTCATCACTACTATCACTGGTGGATCAAAATAAGGAGGTGCTGCATGTGATCAAAATAGTGAGGAATTGATATCATTTTGATTGTATGAAAAATATATGAGTGCCAAGTTTAAGAAATATTGGATATGAATGTAATGAAATAAGACCATATATATAGGCTATATTTTGATGACTATATTTCTAACCGCTATATTTATATCTTTGTTTGTGAAGAATGTGAAAAAGATTGCTCTAATAATGCTAGCTTTTTATATCTTTGTTTGTGAAGATAAATTTGTTACTCTGCAAATACAAAGGGTGTGGTTCTAGATGTGAAGAAAAGGAAAGAGTATCCCCATCAAGCAAATGAAAAAAAAATCAAAATAATCTAAACATTAATCAGTTGTGCCTTCGCTTGATTATATAGGAGATATTAACTGAAGGCATAATCTGGTTGCATTAATACAATTGTTGCTTGGAGGCTAACGTCTGACTTGGGGAGCCAATTGTTATACATGGATCTGGGTTGACCTTGCATTGTAAATCCTAATCCACATTATAATTACAGACTGTGATGGCGAAGTGTTTGCTCACGGTTTTTAAGTGTCCTCACCGACGATCATAATGGTTTGACCGTTTATCCTAAATCCTTACCCTTATTCATTATCATGATTGGGAAGGAGATTGAGTGCTGTATTTTGAAGATCACAATGAGATAAACCAACTTAAATTATCTATAGTTGGTGGCCAGAAAGCCAAGAACATATTGTTCGAGGCATCGGGTTGCTAGATTGCTAGGTTTGTCTTCTTGTGTTATCTATTCTCTTTTCTTTAGCTTTGGCCATCTCGTTACGTTTAATCAACGATAATTACTGAGTATGAAAATGAAATAAATCTTATTAGAACATGTAGTACTTTTTACAAAAAGTAATACCTCTAAAATATCTAGATATATTAGATAAGTTGTGTAATAACAGGTATATATAAATTATAAATATCTACTGAATTATATAAGGATCAATGTTTGTAAGGTTGTAATGAAAATATAAAGTATGTTGCTGTAATTATACGCATTCATACCTTATATTTTTTTTTATTTCTTCCTTGTATATAAATAACTTTGATAATGAAATATTCATTAAACTTATTATTATTCTTAAGTTACTCATGCTCTTATGTAGCTCATGCTCTTGGAAGGGCGACAAGTTCTTTGTCTGTCCGGGGTTCGTGGTCTCTTTTACCTCCTGATTGTATTGCCGGTTTATTAAGTTCTTAATGAAGTTATTATACTTTCGATTTCAAAAAAAAAAGTTGACAACTCATTCCAAAATATTTTCTAACCTTTTAATAATAATAATAATAATAACAAATATTTTTTTTATTATTACGGTAACAATTAAATTAGTAAACAACAATTTTTGTTTTAACACAATATATAGAGTTCTACACTAAATATCTAAATAAATTTATCTCACCTTTCAAGACATATCAACAAAATTTCCCCTCCCAATTGGATCATACAACACAAAGGCGAGATGACATTAGAGAACTTAATGAGAGGCTATCTAGGACAATCATGGAGCTAAAGAATGATAAGGCAAATCTCAAGAATGAGATTACCCAAGAAATTAGGCAAGAGATAGCGAGCCTAAAGCAAGAGTCAAAAACTACCCTAAAGACCATTGAGAACCAAATTTCTCAATGTTCAAGATGATGTCGGAGAGACACTATGGTCAATTACCAAGCAACACGGAGAATAATACTAAGGAAAGGGTAAATGTCGTGGCCAGTACGGAGGAGGATAGCCACCAAGGTTGTGATCCTATGGAAATCATTTGTGGAGCGTGTGATTGTGAAAGAAAGAAGAAGGAAAAAGAACTGGAAATAAATACCTCTTGTAGTCCATGTCTTGAGGATATGATTGAGATTGCTCCATGTGAGATTCAAACAAGTGAAGAAGTGAGCAAGGCTACCTCTTGTGGCCTAGAAGGAGATTTGAAGGAAGGATGTGAAGAGATCACCTCTTGTGATCTTGGGAGTGAAATCAAGGAGAACATGCTTCCAAAGCAGGAATCAAATGCCCCAAAGAAAAGAATAAGGCACGCAAAGGTACATTTAATGTTTTTTTTACAAAAAAATTATTGTGATGCCTAATAGAAAGAGTTATTTGATAATGACGGTATGGAGGAGTTTGCATGCTTAGGCAAAGAGACCTCGGCTTTAGTTTCTACGGGCTATCCCATCAAGAAGGGTGACCCGAGAGCTTTTGTGGTTCCGTGTTCTATCAAACACACGGAATTCTCGAATGCTCTAGCCGATCTTGGAACCTCAATTAATTTGATGCCATTAAGTGTATACGAGGGCTTGAAATTGCATTGCTTGAAGCCGACTAGGCTCACACAGCCGATGGTACCACTCGGTATCCTAAAGGCCTAGCGTAGGATGTGCTTGTGAAAGTCGGTGAGTTTTTAATGCCCGTCGATTTTGTTGTTTGTGAGATAGGGAAGTTTGAGCCCTTTGGCTCATTGATCTTAGGAAGGCCATTTTTGGCAACATGCCGTGCCTTGATTGATGTAGGCACGGGCGAGATTACTTTGAGGTTTGAAAGAGAAAAAACCAAGACCGAGAAGGTCAATTTTTTGAACGACGGAAAATAAGTTATAAATGATATGGTGAAGGTGAAAACCAACCCCAAACAGAGATGGGAGATGGAAAAATTGGTTCGGAATAACACTTGGGCACTCAAGTGCTTCCAACCAAAGGTGAAGGATTATGGTTGAGAAAATAGAAACGTTGCGTCTAGCCAAAGACGTAAAACGTGGTGCTTCTTGAGAGGCAACCGAAGGTTTTCATGTGCATATATTGTGTTGTTTTCTTACGAATTTTTTGTGTTTTGTTGGTATTTTGTTTTTGTATGTTTTTGGGACTAACTTGCAGGAGTTTGGTGGACAAATTGGTGCAATAGTTGAGCTAAAATTGACCAAAAGAGGAAGGAAAAAGCAAGGAACGAGAGGAACATCTCTATAGAGCTTCCCACGAGGCCTCCCACGCGTGGAGTCCACGCGAGAAAATACAGAGAAGTTCCACGTCGCCTCCCACGCGTGGGAAGCCACATGGAAAAATTCCAGTAGCCTCCCACGTGGACGAGGCGGGCGACAAGAAATAAAAGAAGCGACCGAAACATTGCAAACCATTCCCCCACTTCATATTTTGTTCATGCCCACGTGAAGGAGAGCTCCACGCAAAGGTTTGATGAAGTCATTTTCCTATTCTTCATCTTTTATTCAAAGTTTCCAAGGTAGAAAGCATCAAAAAATCAACCAAACAAGCTAAATGATCTCAAAACATCATCCTCTATTCCATTTTTGAAGATTTGAGATGAAATTTCTTGCAATTCCTACTACATTGTCTTGTGATTTCTAGGATGAATTTCTTGTGAATAATGGTTAGATTGGTATCATAGAACATTGTTTCATTGTTTTCATTGCCTGATTGTGAATAATTTGTGAGATTGAATTTCATTGAAGAACCCTAGTTTGAATTTCATGAAATTGCCAAATAGGTTTGTTGATTAGATGTTGATTTACATGAAATTGATGGTACAAATTGTTAGGAAACATGTTCTTGTGCTTGAATATGCATTCAATTTGATGATACACACACTTGTATGAAGAAATTCACATTCACCCTTCAACCCTAGTTCTTGAATTGGGGAAGAAGATGAAGTTGACTTTTGAAATGTTGACATTATTTAAATCTTGAATTGTGAATGTGTGTGATATTGGAAATGCATTTGACTTATTGCAGTTTTGGGTAGCGGTGGAGGTGTCTATATGTGGTAATGATAAAACGAAGAATCTGAACTCCCCGAGTGTTGGTCTCAAAGGAGAGACGTGGAGGTTAGTCTATGCTATTGCTTTCATTTGAATGAACATGTGATGAGACAAGTGTGGGTGGTGAATGTGGTGAATGGCATGTGTGAAATGTAAGTGAGCAAGAGGTAACTAAAATCAAGTGATAAGAAATAAGAAATAAGGGATTGAACTACGCTTGCCAATGTTGCTTCCTCGTGTGCCTCAAGTAGTGGTCTAATGATGCAATGGTGTTGGCTATTCCAGAGTGTGTCATCTTAGTCCTTTTCCACCTTTGTATACTAGGGTTTCTTAGGCTTAGGAGTACCTTTTAGCAACCAAAAGCCCTAATTTTATCAAACACCTTAGCTACACACTTTCCTACTATTCCTAATCATGGAATTCCATAGGATCTAAGTTTGCCAAAAGCTTCAACTGAACTCAAATCAATACCATGATAGAGTCAATGTCTCAATCTCTCAATAGATTGGCCAAATCTATGCAAGATCTAATCAAAACAACAATCAATAGACAAGAATATATTTTCCAACATCAAAGCAATCAAATCAACAATAAGAAATAAGATCTTTACACTAGCCACATAGATTAACACAATTCAAGCCCTAGATTGAACTAGCCACACATAATCAATAATTCAAGATCATAAACTAATTCAATCCAAAAACAAGATGTGTAAAAATAGAAATAAGATTTAAGTAAATATCACCTAGTAGATATAAAATGTAGTCTTCAATTGAAGCTTCAATTCTTCATTTACAAGGAGAAATGTAAAACCTAATATGAGAATGGAAAGATTTCTAAAAGTGTTCTCTTCTTTTCCAAAAAGGGTTTCCCTTGAAAAATTCTATCAAGCCTCCTTAAATAGTCTCCTCCAAATTTCCCTAAAAATAATTTCTCCGCAATGTCTCGTTCACGCGGCCTTCACTCGTGACTGAGCGCGTGAACGGCTACTGGAATGAGTCCACACGGCCTTCACGCGTCAATGCCACATCTTGGGTCCTCCGGGGCTTCTGTCTTGCTCGGTTTGCTCGTTTTGTTCATTTCTTGTTCTTAACGACTCTCGGGACCTGTGAAATGTCTCAAAATATATCAAGGGTAGCTTTGCGTGTGGTTAATGAATTAAAGCACATAATATCGTAAGATTAATCACGACACTGAAATGCTATAAATTATCTCTGTTTATATCCAAATATATAGGTATCTTGGGAGCTTATAAAGTTTCCCCACTTTACTTCTTGCTTGCCCTCAAGCAAGACAATTCACTTCTAAGCACGTAAGTTTCCAAGATACTAAGCTCATTCAATAGGAAAAAAAAAAAAAAGGAAAAACGAAGGACAGAATAAATAGGAAAAAAGAGTTCGAAGAAAATCGGAGAAAACGGAAGAGAAGGGAATCAAGGGATAAAAGCTGTGAGTAGATCGACAACTGCCGTTTTTTTTTTTTCTTATCTGCTGCTGCCGGAAAATTCTTCTGCTGAGCGAACTAGAGTTTTTCTTCTGCTACAGTTCAGTAGTTCTCTTATATAAACGGGTAGCTGTTTAGGATTTAATTATATCATAGGCTATTTGATGCGTTTGGTTGATTAAAATTGAATGAATTTAAATTATGTTAGGCATGAATTTGAAAAAGAATTGTCACTAATTTGTCACGATTTGAGATATTTTTTAATTTATACTATGATCGGCCTGGTATGCTTGCAGGAAAGTGATAATCAATAACTACTACCTACTGCTAGAACTGAGTTTTATTTTGTAAAAAGTTTAAACTTGAACGTTATGACTTTAAATTCTGTTATGACTACTAAAAATTACATAAATGAGGAGCCATTAAATGAAGAAGCCTTTTAGGCTCCTCAATGCTTGCCCATCAAGAGATGGCATTAGTTTGCATGGACCATGATCCACACAGTTGTGTGGACCAAAAATAAAAAGTATATTATTTTTGTACTGAAGGTACATTATTTTTGTACTGAAGGTATATTATATTATTTGATATTATATATCAAATAATATACCTTTAGTACAAAAATAATGTATCTTAAAATAATGTACCTACGGTACAAAAATAATGTATCTTCAGTACAAAAAATAATGTACTTTTTATTTTTGATCCACACAGCTAACCATGGTCCATGCAATAATGATTGATCAACCATGCAATAATGATTGATCAAGAGATGGGCAAGCAATTAGGTTTGGAAGAAGAGCATTGCTCCTCTTAAATAGAGGAACTCAAAAGTTTCTTTTCCATGTTTGATGTGGGATCAAAAATGTTCCCACCTCATTTATAAAGGGAAGTATAATTTTGTCTTTTCTTTTTTAATAAATTTTATTTTTATTATTTTATTATTACATAATAATAATAATAATAATAATAATAATAATAATAATAATAAAATGAATATCTTTATAATTATTTTTATTTGTTAATTGTTAATAGTAAAAATATCTATTTACAAATCACTAATACAACTTATGGTCAAACTCACTAATAAAACATGTTATCTGCTAAGTCGTTAACCGTCTCACGCAATCAACTAACTCTTAATTGTCAAATAAGACCTGAGTCTTTTTGTATTTGATTAATAAGTAGATTCAATTTTTTTTTTTTTTTTTTTTTTGCGATAGACCAATTCTTTATATAGCATAATAAAAATAATTTTATGAGGTGAGCATTAAGAAATAAAATTAAGAAGGGGAAACAAAACTTTTCATTAAACAATTCTTAACTTTATATTTTTTAAAAGCTTAAACTTTTTTGCCAATGACCTTGTGGTCTAGTAGCACTAGGTTGCACCCCATTGCAACGGATGGGTTAGTAGTTTAATTTAAATTAATAAATTGATCTTTTTTATGTAATTTTATTTATCCATCTATTCCAATATTACTTTCATTTCAATAACTCGAAATAAAATGGTTAGAAATTTTCCCTTTATTATTTTGTTGAGTTAATTACAGCCGAAATTCCTTATTTTTGTGACAGTTTTAAATTTAATCTAAAATTATTATTTTTGTCCTTTAACACTGCATATCTGACTTTTCTAGTGAAATCTATTTTAAGCAAAGGTATTTTCGTTTCTTCAATTTTTTATATTATTTTCTTAATAAGTTAATTCTAGCGGATGTCTCCTGTATTTGGTGGCAATTCTAAATTTAGTTCTAGACAATTGATTTTGTCATTTCACAGTTCAGAATATCATATTTTTGACACTTTTGGTCATTCTAATGACTTTGGGTGAAACTATATTTTAGACAAGGGCATTTTTGTCTCTTCATTTTTATTTTTTTTTTCAATTTTTTAAGCCTGATTTTTTCTTGATTTTCATCTCTTCAGTCAATGATTACATCATCTCCTTCACCCAACTCTTGTCTTTATGTCCTTCAACCCGACCCCAAATCGTCATTCGTCAATGGTGCTACTAAGTACGTGAGAACATCTGAATATGGGAGAATTATTTTGTAACACAGTTGAAAAGCTCGGGATGTCGACATCCGATCGGCTTCAATATGACTGATGTGTATTCTAGTCAATGATTATGTGAATCATCTACTATAGTTGTAGAGCTAAAAAAAAAAAAAAAGCCTCTTCTTTTTCATCGAAAATATCATTTGCTAAAATAGAGTTTTACTGAAAAAAAGTCATTGGAAGAACTAAAAGTGTCCAAAATATGATAGTTTAGGTGTTAAATGACAAAAACGACTGTCTAGGACTAAATTTGAAAATGCCACCAATAACAAAGGATCTCCACTAGAATATAATTAACTTATTGAAAAAATAATTAAAAAATTGAATAGATGAAAATACTTTTGCCTTAAAAAGTCATTATAATTAATAAAAGTGTCTAAAATATGATAGTTTGGGGTGTTAAATGACAAAAATAATATTCTGAGACTAAATTTAAAATTACCACCAAAGACGAAGGACATCAGCTAATTAAAATTAACTCTTATTTTTTAAATTATTTTTTTACAGCTGCAACAAACCCCAATATACAAGAACATTTAAAATTAATTTTCACGTATAATTAAACCCCACTGTAAAAGAAAATTAAAAATTAATTTTCACTTTCTATGTTTTCTCTAAAGACAATTATGGAATTTTATTTTATTTTAAGGATTAAAGACTACTGTTATCGTTCCATAATCTTGATTAATATTTAATTTTATTTTTAGACGATATTCATGGAAATTTTAAGCAAATTAAGTGATACAAATCATATTATGATACTCAACTTTCCCAAAAAAAAAAAAAAAAAAAAAAATCAGCTATAAAACCTCATTGTTTGCATATCATCTACACAACCATCACTCCTATAGTCCTACATTAACAAGATTTTTTTTTTTCTCAAAATCATGGCGTATCATTTCTCACCATTGCCGTTATTATCAGTTCCTATTATGCTTCTACTTGTTATGTTCACTTCCATTCCACTCTCACATTCTATACCGTTCGTCATCCTCCACGGTAATGCAATTTTTTTATTTTATTTTATTTTATTTTTTAATAAAATTTGTTCATTTATATTTTAGAAAAATTGCAAATATTTATACATAATGGCTTTCCATACTCCATTATGGTGGATATAATAGGCCTTGGAATGCAATGCAATGATGAAGGAAGCATATTTTATCAGTCTTCGCTTAGCATGTTGACTGGGGTTAAAGGAACATGCCTGTAAGTTACCCCTTTCCTTGATAATGCAAACATCTCAAATCTAAAAGTTACACCCTTCATTCATGTCTGGTTTTTATTACTATATATATATATATATATATATATATATATATATACACTATAAGATTATACTACATAATATTTTTAGTAAAAAATACTTCTACTATTATAACTTCTATAACTTCAGTTATTTTTCTAGTTATTATTTTCTTTAACGGTAATAATATATGGGCATTATATATATTAGAGTATTATATAAGTTATTTCTTAAAATATAAATATCAAATTTATAAATAAATTATAAATTTTAAATATTGGCCAAAGACCTTGTGGTCTAGTGACACCCGGTGTCCCGATTAATACTACTTTTAGTACTTTGAGAAAGTAGCTATGAACAGATACTACTTTGTAACAGAGTCAGTAGTACTCCAAAAAAAAAATTATAAATATTATTTATATTACTATTATTATTATTCTGAATATCTAAAATCTAAATAAATCTAAAATTTTAATATAGAGTACTAATATTGAGAATCTATTTTTTGTGCATAGCACATAGAAAATACTAGTAAAATTAATAAGGTTTGTTCATCTAAATATTATGTTGTGGGCTTAATGATATTTGAAGGGAAATTGGAAATGGAGCATATGATTCCTGGATCATGCCAATGGAACAGCAAGTAAGAGCAAAACATCAGTATTCATATTGTTTTTATCCTAGGATTCTTAAGTTTTTTTTTTTCTCTGCTGATTATGATGTTTTTTCACTTGCTGTCCTGCAGGTTCATATTGCTTGTGAGAAGGTGATGTTTGGCCTTTCTTTCTTCCCATTGTCTTTTTGGTTTATCGGGTTCTCTTTAAGCTTAATTGATCTGTTTAAATTCACAGCTTAGAAGTATGCCAGAACTTCAACAAGGTTACAACCTTGTTGGACTCTCCCAGGTAAAATCACAAAGGATTTATACTGTGTAACAGCTATTGTTCATCTGGTTTATTCATATATATGGCTCTGATGATTTTTATGTCTCCCCATTATTATGTTTTTTACAGGGAAATGTTATAGCCCGCGGCGTGATTGAGTTATGTGACAATGCACCACCTGTAAGAATTATATATCAAAATATGTTATGAGAAATTTAATGTTATTTCATATGACTATATAGATATCTTATTCAATAAGGTTTTGTACCATAGTTAAAACATATTTCATGTATGCAAGTGCAACATTATTGAGTATTTTTGTTGGATATATAACAAAACAGGTTAGGAATTTCATCTCAATAGGAGGCCCTAATGCCGGCGTCTCTTCAGTACCTGATTGCATTGTAAGGATTTTAGTCGAGACAGAACACATTCTTTGATTTATTAGCGGGGTAATTGAATCATGTGCTCCATCCAATTAAAAGCCTAAGCTGATAGTTGGACTGCACATTTATATTTATATTATACATTTATACATGTGTTTCATCCAACTAAAAGTCTAAGCTGATAATTGGACTGCACATTTATGTTTATATTATATTTATTTATGCTCAGGGGTGTGAAACAGAATAGAATTACATTGTTCAATTACTCTGCAGACTGGTCCCTGGTGCGCTGCTGTTGGTTTCTATGATGGAATGGGAGTCTACTCTGACTATGTTCAAGTAAATTCTTGAATATCATTTCTTGTGTTCTCTGCTAGAATTGGGTTCATTTTTGTTGTTTATATCTTCATTTTCTTGAATTGCAGGCTCGCTTGGGTCCCAGTGGTTATACCAGGCTTCCAAATGTAAGCCAAAAAATAGACAAAAACCTTGTGCTTTTTTTTTTGGGTGACGAGGAAAACCTGTAGCCACTATTTGAGGGTGTGTGTACAAGATTGAGTAAATCCCGTCTTTTAACCCTAATTGTTAAAAGGAATAGTAAACAAGCCAAGACTAAAACCAAGGAGGTTGGGGTTCGAACTCGTGAAGTTTGTATCCTTAGCCATTGCTGGGTCGGGATTACCCCAACCTTGTGCTTTCTTGAATTGCAGGCATTCTTGCTCACAGTGTTTTATGGTTTTACCTTCTGCCAGGATATCCCTGGATACTTGAGAGGCTGCAGATTTCTGCCAACGATAAACAACGAAATCCCCAGCGCGAACAATGCCATCCACAAGCAGAGATTCACCAGCCTGCAAAATCTTGTTCTCATCATGGTTTGTCAAGAAACTAGCTTAGCCTTGATTTCTGCAACTTTTAGATGACTTATGTTGATGATGTGTTTCACTCCTATACAAATTCTGCCATGAAAACATGCAGTTTGAAAGCGATGGCGTTGTCAACCCGCCTTTAAGCTCCTGGTTCGGCTTCTATCAAGATGGAGATTCCTCAAGAATCCTGCCTCCACAACAGGTAAACTAGCAAGCAAGCACTTCTTTAATTTCCAGTTTCCAAAATTACAGACTAATCTGAATATATGTATTCTAAGCTTGACACAATTTTGGATTGGTATTTTCGTTTTGCAGACTAGACTGTACAAGGAGGATTTATTCGGGTTGCGAACATTGGATGAAGCTGGAAAGGTTAAGTTCATCAAGGTGCCTGGAGTTCACCTAGTAATAACAATTCCTCAATTGCAACAGTATGTGGTCCCATACTTGGTTGATTCTGCAGCAGGATTTTTCCTCCCCTAGACATCCAAATCCTTTTGAGTGCACTGAAGACTAGGACAATTAACTTACCTGGTTTTAGACACTATATATGGTTTAGGTAGTTTATTGGTATTATTGTGTATGATATGATCTATAATCAATAACATCATTGAAGAACATAATATTCCTTCTTGATGATATCCTTTCAAAACCCTTGGATGTTTTTTAATCTAGAATATGTAAGACTAATGATAATATATTTTCTTCCCAAAAGGTTGAATCTCCTGATGGAAGTGGTTACATGCACTGTGGAGATGGGAGGAAGAAACCGTTGTTTGTATTTACTTTTCAACATTATAGATAGTGGAGAGAGTTGGTTCATTGAGCTACAATCAACAAGAAATTGATGAAGTTAGAGACAAATGCAGGGCTGGTTTTTTTTTTTTTTTTTGCGTGGCCCTGTGCTTGTAAATAAATGAAGAAAAATTACAAAGAGAAAAATGCAAAAAAGCTGAAACAAATTCAAACTTTATTTATTATGAACAAAATTCTAAACATAATGTAAACTACAAATCTTTTATTTAAAAAGAGCCATTCTTCTAGCATTCTTTGATGCAAATTCATCGATCAACTCTTCATAATCTATTTTATCCAAAATAGCATTTTCAATAGAAATCATAGCTAATTCATTAAGTCGTTCTTGTGACATTATATTGTAGAGCATAAGGAGGACTTCAACAATTTCAACTTCGAAAAACTTATTTCTGCAGATGCAACAGTAAAGTATAAGCTAGAAAACATATTCAAGCAAGAAAAATGACTTTATTAACTGCTACAAGACTTAAGTAGAAGTATAAGCTAGAAAACAAAACAATATATATCAGAAGAGTTGTGCCTAAATCTCAAGTTCAGTGCCCTGTCAACAAGTTCAACACAAAATGACATCCATTTTTTTGCAGCCTCTTCTATTTGCTTTTGAACCATCCCTACTTTAGTTTTCCCCCTTTTGAGGGTACAGAGTAAGCTTTGATTCATACTTCTAAGATGCTAGTGTAACATCCAATAGCTAGAAACCTATAATAGCAAACCACAGCCAGCATATGTAAGTAGTGTAAATAAAATGATGCTAAGCAAGAAGAGTCATAATTATATATAGGGAAAGAAATGTAAACACACCTGGGTGGGTGAATGACGAAATTGATGAACTGTTCAATCATCTCACCGGAATTTCAACAAACGGACACGTGGGATCAATCCTCTCCCATCCCCAACCCCAACCCCAGGCCACAACAGATAGACTATAAGAGTAAGAAGTAAGGCATACCTATCTACACCACCGCTGCCTCCTCGCTGGTCGATCGCCGCCTCGCCGCCACCAATCGATGTCCTCGCCGGTTGGTCGCCGCTGCCTCGCTCATTGGCCGCGACTCCTCCTTAGCTCCTCTGAGTCCTCTCTGCGCTGTGGGTTGTGGCCGTCGGCTTCTTCGCACTCTCGCAGGCTCGCAGATCTGACTCTCTCCGTCGCTGTCGCTAAACGCACGCCAGTCGCTCCCGGCCTTCCACGATAACGCGAGTCCTCGTCTCTCCGCTGTGGCCGTCGGCTTCCTGGCCTTCCTCGCAGATCTAACTCTCTATGTCGTCGTCGCTTCACGCACGCCGCTCCCAGCCTTCCGCGACAGCGCGACTCCTCGTCTCTCCGCCTCGCCTCAAAGAAACAAAAGCGCTACAGACACTGCGGCGGGACTAAAGACGAAGCGTGAAATCCGTGAATATTAGCCAGTGAATTTTTTTTTTTTTTTTTTTTTTTGTATAATACAGTCTTAATTTATGGCCAAAATAACTACAGATACATATACTACCTAATGGGCCCAAGGCTGGACTAGGGACAAATTATATTGTGCACCATGGTGCACATATGTGCACCACGTACATAAACGACGTCGTTTTGAGCATTGTAAACTAATCATCCGTTTTTTTTTTTAAATCACGTTTCCCGTTTCGGCCGGTCTGTATTTATGTTAATATTATGTGTATTCCAGGCAATCATTCTGTGTATTTTAGGCAACCGTTCTGTGTATTCTATATAATGATTATGTGTATTATAGATAATGAATTCCTGAAGTCATTCGCGTCGGTGTTCGCATCCACTAACAACTGTGTATTTTGTGTCAATATTCTGTGTATTCTGGGCAAACATTCTGTGTATTCTAGGCAAACGTTCTGTGTATTATAGATAATGATTATGTGTATTATAGATAATGAATTCCCTGAGTCATTCGAGTCCGCGTCCACTAACACCAAAACGACGTCGTTTTACGTACGTGATGCACATTGCTATGTGCACCGTGGTGCAGGGTATAACGATTGTGGACTAGGGGCACCCAAAATTTGGGGGCCCTATGCTGTAGCCCAGCTTGCACAACCCAAAATCTGGCCGTGGACACATGGGCCAAGTACTTCATTGATGAATGGTTTAATACATTGCATTACTATGTGAAATAGTAATGTGAGATGTATTGTTTTTATTGCTTTTGGTACAAAATTTGGGAGAAGATTATTGCTTTTATTAATTGATATTAATAATTTTTTATTGAACTTGTATTATTAATTAGTGTCAATTGTGAGATTTATTGCTTTTATTAATTTTGATATTATTTGATATTATAAATATAAATTGTACATGTTTTGGATGTGATTGTGATAGCTATATAAATTTGAGCAGGTTTTGGGGGTAAATAGAAAAATAAATTAAATATTTTTTTTAAAAAAACACTACCCTACAACGTCAGCTAATTAGACTAGCCGACGTTGTAGGGTATTTTTTTATTTTTTAAAATCATCTACAACGTCGGCTAGTATAATTAGCTGACGTTATAGGGTATTTTATTTTTTTTTAATTACCTACAATGTCGGCTAGTCTAATTAGCCGACGTTGTAGGATTTTTTTTTTAATTACCTACAACGTCGGCTATTTATAAATAGTCGACGTTGTAGGTAATTAAAAAAATTGAAAAAAAATACCCTACAACGTCGGTTAGAATTTAACCGACGTCGTATGTTGACCTTACAACGTTGACCAAATCAACGTCGGATTTTATCCGACGTTAAAGGGTCCATTTAGCCGACGTTAAAAGCCGTTTGTGTAGTAGTGACTAGAACTATATGTCTTATTGATTTGAGTTGTGGTATGGAAAAACCTACCACTTGGAGAAATACCCGCACTAGTACAAANGTATACATATATGTATATTTATATATATACATACATACATATATATTTATATATATATACATATACATATATATATATATATATATATATATATGTATATGTATATGTATGTATATGTGTGTGTGTGTGTGTGCGCGCGCGCGCGCGTGTGTGTGTGTATATATATATACATACACATATATACACACACAAACACGCGCGCGCACGCGCACACACACACACACATATATATATACACACACACACGCACACACACACACGTGTGTATATATATATATATATCTATATGTATGTATGTATGTATGTATGTATGTATATATATATATACACACACACACATATATATAAATATACACACCACTGCTACAGTAAAATCAATCCTCTACAATGTTATCCACCACCACAATCAACAATATACTCCAACACAATTATATTGCACAATCCACAATTTAAGCCAAACTACAACACAATTTATAAATTCACACTACAATCTACCCTAAAACACAATAATCCACAATATCTAATCCAAACTAATACATATAATCAATAATATAATCCAACCATTAATATCTAAGTACTCTATCACGATAAACACACTTATACACATTCATTATAAAACTATTTAGCCCACATTTCACAAATTTCATTATTTTCTTCTATGGAATGTGTCATAGTGTCTTGAAACACCTATAAATGAATTATTAATTATATTAGTAATAAATTATAATTCAAATATTACTAAATACTTAGTTAATATCACTTTATACGTACTTCATCCAAAGAAGTGAATGTGGAATATTTTGTACATAATTCATGCAACTGATTCAAAATGACATTCAAATTATATGCCTACAATTAACATATTATGTGCATGTAGTTAACATATTATGTCCTTGTAATTAATTAACTACAGATACATATATAATATATTAATTACAGTCACATACTATGTTAATTCAATCATTATTGTGTGGACCATGGTCCACACAGCTGTGTGGACCATACTATTAAATAATGCACATTCAATATAAAGGGTTGAGAGGAAATAATTAAACGGACTGAATACTATATTAATATATACTACAGCAAAGGCCTTTTTTATTGGGCTTAAAAATAAGTGTTGAAGTGGGATTTGAACCCACGCCCTTTCAGACCAGAACCTTAATCTGGCGCCTTAGACCAACTCGGCCATCTCAACAATGTACAATAATTTCAAAATGTTTTTATATAATCCACAGAACCTAACTATTTACTTTTCACCCATAATTAATGGCCATCATGACTTCATGGTTTTTACAAAACGTTATAAATAATTGGGGGATTTTTTGAAAACAAAACAAAACACATCAATTTTATTAATCTAAAATCAATATGTACAAAAATGTGAATAGGCTTCAAGTCTAAAAGAATTTTACTCAAAATCAAAATCAACACAATTGTTATACCATGGACCAAAGTCCACAACCATGGTCCACCCTACATTGTGGACTCTAGTCCAAAAGTTATGTGTCTCTAATGAACATGACAAATTATGGTCCACACAGCTATGTGGACCATAATCAAATGTACATTTTTAATGTACTAACTGTACATTATTTTTGTACTGAATGTACATTATTTTTATACTATAAAAATAATGTACATTCAGTACACAAATAATGTACATCCCCTGAATATAATGTACATTAATTTTATATTGAATGTACAT
>NXFB01000439.1:14030-28564 GCA_002525835.2 Ipomoea batatas | reverse complement strand
CTCTCGAGAAACGCCTACACTTACCCCACCCCTCTCAAGAGGCCGTGATAGGTCAAGTAACCCCGTAAGCAGATGAACGAGCTCGAGGATGGGGTGGTCGAGCTCCAGCCCGGCGGAGGGGCTCCAAGGAGTAGTGCAACCCCCTCAACTTGGAATTGTGGTGCTACAGGGGGTCGTGCAAGGGTGTTCAATTGTCGACCCTTCCCCCAACCACTTCGAGACCAAGGGAGATGTTGGAGACCCGGCCTCCACGGGTGCAAGGAATTCAAGCTTAGCCATCATCGCCGTAAGGAGCCCGAGCTCCTACGGTTGAGGTCGTGCGCGCCGACCCCAACCTTGGCATTCCCTAATGGTAGTATAGGGGGGACGCCCCCGCTCACTACCTAATGGAATAACCTATTATGGGTAACTTGCCCTTTAACAAAGCCGAGGCCAAGCAGGTGAGGAGAACCTACCTGCTCCTTGGTGATACAATTTATAAGAGGTCTTGTAATGGCACCCTGCTGTGATGTCCATACCCTGAGAGGGTGAGATTAGTCTATGAAGAGATCCACAAAGGGGCTTACACCATAGCCCGGAGAGCTATCCTATAGGTGTATTTTTTGGCCAAGATGGCTAAAGAAAAATTTCGTCATGGATGACTCATTTTCACTTATTTTAGGAGGGGAGGGGAGTACTTACCCGACCCCTCCAATAGTACCCTAAGAGGGCACGAGGCCCGACCTCGTGTACCAACCCTGACGGAAGAGTCTAACGGCTCGGTGTCTAAGGACTCAGGTCGAAGGGCTAGTACCCTAAGTGGGCACGAGGTCCGACCTCGCGTACCAACCCCGGCGGAAGAGTCTAACGGCCCGGTGTCTAAGGACTCAAGTCGAAGGGCTAGTATCCAAAGGGGGCACGAGGCTCGACCTCACGTACCGACACCGACGGAAGAGCCTAACGACCCGGTGTCTGAGCACTTGGGTCGAAGGGCTAATGCCCTAAAGGGGCACGGGGTCCGACCTCACGTACCAACCCCAGCGGAAGAGCTTAACGGCCTGATGTCTAAGGACTCGGATCAAAGGGCTAGTACCCTAAGGGGTGCTAGAGGTCCGACCTCATTCGCCACCTGACGGAAGAGTTTTTGGTCTGAGAGTACCCTTGGCCAAATAACTACATACTATGTAAAAGAAAATGATAAAGACAAAAACCAAATTTTAGAGTCCATGGCAGGAGCTCCGACCTCCAAATCGAGCCCAAGCCCCGAGCTTGGGACTAAGTAACGGAGTTACCAATATAGCCGAGCAGCGACTCAGCTGAGGCCTTGGGCCTAACGATCTAACCTTGACCAAGCCTGGTCTTGGCCGAGGCCTCGGTCAACCCCCACCATAGGCTTGGCCCTCGACCGGGGGCCCAAGCTGAGTCGGTGCATAGCCATGACAAGTCGAACAAATGGCTCGGTCATGGCCAACTAAGGGCGGAGGGACGATCTCGTGGATCGTACCATCCCAACTCACGAAGTAAGGATTCAAGTGAAGAGGCAAGAGTTACGTGAATCAACAAAACAAGGACTATGGAGCCGCAACATGCAAATTACGACTAAGGAAAACAAAGTCTCTTCATTCAAATATCGAGATAAAAAGTTCAAATAAATCTGGATGCATAGTAAGTTTCTCTAGAGGACGGGTCTGGATATGTTTGCTGTCTACTCTCCTTCACTAACGACTTCTCATAGCTCGGAGAGTTGGGAACTGATGATCGATATATTAGAAATGGAGCAAACCAACCAGAGAAAACGGAGTAAGGAGGACTCAAGCGAACCCGGGTCCCGAGGTTGAGCCCCGTGCTCAACCTGGTGGCCCATGTTTGGGACGTGGCCCAAAAGCCCGGCTTTAGGCCAAGACCGAGCCTAGGGGGCTCGGCCAAGGCCCAAAGGGCTCGATTGAGGCCTAAGGGGGCTCGACTGAGGCCTAGGGGGCATCGGTCAAGGCCCAAATGGCTCGGATTAGACCCCAGGGAGCTCGACTGAGTCCTAGGGGGCTTGGTTCGAGTCCCAAGGGGCTCAGTCGAGGCCTCACAGGCTCGGGTAGGGGTGCTTGGGGGGTGCTCGGTTGGGCACGATCCAAGTTGTTATAACTACCCTCCCTTTTCGCGGGGGGCGACTAAGGAGCTGCTAGTATAAAAACACGGTCCTTTGTCTTATTGGGACATCTAAAAACACTTGTAATAGTTTGACATACCCTTTGTAATCATCTTACAACCTATTAATACGAATTTATCTCCGTGATATGGCAGATATGCACATTCCTTGTTTTTCCTTTATTTATTGGGGCTAATTGATTCGGACCCTCGAGTTAATTTTCTCCATCACGTGTGATGCATGAATTTTAGTACCCAACACTAAAATTGTAGCTTGAATTCAATTTATAAAAAAAAATTAAAAATTAAAATACGCATTATAATATCTCATAAAATTAAGAATGTTTAATTTTTTTTTTAAATGCATTGGAAGAAATAAAATAGGAAATAGACTGAGTATATATTTAATAGAAGTTATAATTTTTTTTTCGAGTTATACTACATTTAGTCACAAATTCTAATATCTCACTTTTACTTCATGATATGACAAACAAATATTGAATATTTTCATCATGTGGGTATCAAAAAATGTCTACATAAAATATTTGTAAGACGGAGTAAAAGTTGGGAGTAAGAAATAGGAGTCCATGCAGTGTTTTCTTTCCTTTTTTTTTTTTTTTGTTTTTTTTCCACACTTTTTTGGGTGTTATGAGAAACTTGCAATCATTACTTGAGAATGTGCGTTGAGTAAAACCCGTTTTGTGACCTTAACAGACAAATGACCGTAAATTGATCTGGATTGTCCAATTTCAAATCTTGTGATTACTAAGTCAATCGTCCAATCAACATGCATGTGGTTTCCGGCCCTCTCACACTCTTTATATATATATATATGTGTGTGTGTGTGTGTGTGTGTTCAAATGTGGACGCGCCTTCTCTTGCGGTTGGTGCGCTTCGCACCACTCAATGTTAGAAAATGCACCACTGAATGTTAGAAAACGCACCACAATGAAAATACACAAAAACACCAAAAAAACACACCACACACCCAAAATAATGCACCATAACTCCCCTGCCCCTAATGGTGCATTTGTTAACACTATGTGGTATATATTTGCATACCTAGTGATGTGTTTTTTGGTGATGCGTACCTAATGATGCATATTTGTGTGATGCATTTTCTAACATTGTGTGGTGTATATTTGTATACATAGTGGTGCGGCTGCACTGATCGCACGTTAAGGGGCGGCCGCACATGATTATAACCCTATATATGTATATATATAATTTTTGTTATTTGAGGTTGAATATTAGGCCATCTGCATGCCTGCAAGTAAGTGCATTGCAATCAAATGTGTGAGATTTTTTTGTTTATTAATAAAAAATGCCATCTCTTGCAATTCTGACTAGCAGAATTGCAAGTGTACTTTTATAAAAATTATGAGTTAATTTCATTTTTGGTCCTAGATTTATAGGTGGCTTACTTTTAGTCATATTTTATTAAAACATTCACTTTTGGTCCTAGTATTATTGTGACATGATCATTTTTGGTCCTTTATCAACAAATCAGCTTAAATATCACTAAATACAAGGACATTTCGGTCTTCAATTATGAATGATTTAAAAAAATAAATATAAAAAATATAGCGGTTTAACATACTTTGTATAGAAAAGATTGAAATATCTTTGTATTTAACGATATTTCAACGAATTTGTTGATGGAGGACTAAAATTGGTCATGCCACAATAATTCTATGACTAAATAATGACGTTTTAATAAAAAATGACTAAAACTGGATTGTCACCTATAAATCTAGGACAAAAAATGGAATTAACTCTAAAAATTATTATTTTATTAATAAAAAATAATTTTTTGTATGGTGATATGGAAGTGAATTCATTTTTGAAAGATGATGAGAATTGAATAGATGAAAATGAATAGTAATTAATTTATAAATTTGGTAATATGACATTTCGAGAGTGAAAACAATTTTTATGAATGCGGATGGTGTTACTGTGTTAGTCCGTAACTCCGTATCATGCTTGTAAAAAGGAGAATTATTTGGTTGTACAAGATGAAGTAGGAGAATACAGGTGTCAGTTAAAGACTCGAGGAAACCGGCGACAAGCAGTCACCCGATCCTCGTCCGCACGCCCTATACAAAATGACAAACACGCAGAACATAAGACGCACCCAAAATCATAAGAGATCGGCGCAGTCTCAGCTCGGACGGCGGCGTCGCCGACATACGGAGGAGAGCCGGAAGGAGAAGCTGCAAGGGCAGAGAGATGAACGGAGGCTCAGGCGAGGGAGCAGGGGTGACACTGGAAGAGTTGCAGAAGAAAATGGCGGATTTCGCGAGGGAAAGAGACTGGGACCAGTTCCATAGCCCAAGAAATCTCCTTCTCGCCCTGGTACTTTCTTCTCATTATTCCTTTTGTATCCGCTATTGCTATTGTTTTTCTATGTGAAAGACTGAAAGGCTTCAGGAACTCTATCTATTTAGTTTTCCAGGGGTTTTGAAGGACTGTATGTATGGCACCTATATGGAGTCTTAAACTGTATTGATTATAGTCTTTTGGCTCTCCAGAAAACGCATTTGAGTAAATGGCCTTTAGACTTGAAGAAGAAGAAAAAGAAAACTGACTAAAAAGGCATTATTTCTTTGAAAATCTTTTTTTTTAACCCTTTTCTTCATGGGTTAATAGTCATCATTATGGGAGGGTTTAATTTCTTTTTGGAGTCTTATTTTGGTAAGATTTATTCCAGAAAAGGAATCATGTATAAAGATGGAGTGGCTAAATCTTCTGGTTGCTATATGTCTACCCCTTTCAGCTGATTTGATCACTGCTTTTGCAAATCCTAAACTGATTCATCTAGTTATAGGGGTGTTTGTCAATGTGAATTATCTGAAAGGCCAAATTTGAATGTTTTACCCAAACAATAATGGTTCTGTGACTTCTACCTATGCTGTGCACGGATAGCTCAGTTGGTTCTTGAACGATAGATTGTAAAGCTGGTTTCTGCATTATGGAAGTTTCACCGTCTCGTGGGGTGACATGGGTCGTTAAGTCATTTTATTTACCCTTTTACACTCTTATCGGATTGTCACTTTGTGGGCAAGTTTCTTATGTTTTGTCTATTTTGATATGGTTATACAGTGAATGGACAAGTACAAACACAAATGTTAAGGCCACTTGGTAAAGTTGTGCTACCAACTTTATTGTTGTGTACATAGTAAAATCCTAATACTAATATGGCATGTGTTTTGTGTCATAGTGTATGTATGTTTGTGGAAGGGGATGTGGAGGCGACAGTACTCTACTGTTTGAGAGTGTGAAAACCCAGACACAATAAAAAGCTTTCTTTTATTCAGTTTTCTTGGAAACAAACTAGGTAGTAGTGGTGAGTGGTCTTATGTTTCCCAGAATGTCATTATTACACTGTAGTCTGAGAAATTGAACTGTAGCCCTGAACAAACACCATCATCACAAGCACCAGTACTGTCACATTAAAGTCCCCAGTTGTTTTTTAGGTGATAGATTGTGAATAGAATACATAATCAAGTCCTGTCAGCCGATGTGGGAGTTACACCCAATGTAGTGAGCTCCTCATTGGAACCAGATATTGATCCTCTCGCCTAATGGACGCTAAGTCATTGAGATCTATTCCTTCACTATTTCGTTGGGTGGGGATGTGGGGTCTGAGGATGAGGAATTTCGCCTTTTGTGGGCAAGTATTGTTATAGACACCACTCACCAGACACTAATCATCCTACTTAATGGGCGCTAAGTCACCGAGATTTGTTCCTTTACATTACTGACGGGTGGGAATGTGGGGTCTAAGGATGAGGAATTTCGCCTTTTGTAGGCAAATATTGTCACAAGCACCAAACACTGAAGCACTAATCCTCTTACTTAATAGGCACTAAGTCACCGAGATTTATCCCTTTACATTCCTGGCAGGTGGGGATGTGGGGTCTGAGGAAGAGAACTTTTGCCATTTGTGGGGAAGTACAGTCACATTAAAGTGCAAACATCAAACAATGACACTTTTCTACTGAATGCTATTTTTGCCATAAAACCCACCACTTTATATCCTCTCTTTTCAAACTAGTGTACTGTTAGAGTAGTGTGATCATTCACTTGTGCTGCATGCATCTTTTGGTGTTCCAGGTAGGGGAAGTGGGAGAGCTGTCTGAAATATTTCAGTGGAAAGGTGAGGTACCAAGAGGCCTCCCTGGATGGGAAGAGGAAGAGAAGCAGCACTTGGGTGAAGAGCTCTCAGATGTATTGCTCTATCTTGTCAGGCTTTCTCACATTTGTAGCATTGATCTTGGTAAGGCTGCCCTTAGAAAACTAGAACTCAATGCTAAGAAATACCCAGTCAGCCTTTGCAAAGGCTCATCCAAAAAGCCCAATCTGCAGACCAATAGTACAACCACCACCACCTCTACCAAGAACAACATCAGCAATGACACAGAAAATGGGGTTGCTGATGAATTGGCTTGACTTTTTCTAAGAATCTCGCCTAGTTTTAGGCCCCTTTTTGTTGCTAATTAAGCTACTAAATTTTTGTTTGAGCACCATCCTTTCTTAAGGGAGACATTGTGTTTTGGCATTTTTATGCTTCTTTGGTCTCTTGTGCAAATATGTGTGCAGATAATATCTTTATCTGGGTGTAAGATATCAAAATTCTGAAGTGAATTGAACTGGAAAAATTCCATCCATGTAACTTTAGGCTATCTTTATCTTTGCAAATCTCTTACTTTTAAAAATGGGTTTCACTTTCTCACGGCGAAATTTGAACCAAAAAGTGACGAAGGAATATTCTTCGGATATTCATACAACAGTCGTGCCTATCGTGTGTACAACAAAGTTACGAAGTCCATCATGGAATCAACAAAGTCTCGTTAATCGTACGAGACGACTTTTTCAAATATGGAATTAGCAAAGTCTCAAATATGGAATCAGCAAAGTCTCGTGGTTCACCTGATTCTGAAGCCACACGACTTTTTTAAATATTATGAAAAATTAGATTAAAAATAACTTGAGTCAAGTCTCATTAATTGTACCAGACACAAAATGAGACGGGGAGTATCATTTTAATTTTGATTTTTATGCAAATTTAGTTGAGAATATTGTATGTATAATACCCATTAATTTTTTTTTAATTGAAGCATAAATAAGTAAAAGTAAATAGTTAGATTTTTTGAAATTTGGATCGAAATGCTAACATATACGGAGTATCATGCATTTGAGGTTTGGGTGTAAATCATTATATTGTATTTTAAGGATTATCATGCATATTGTGGATCTTGTTCAGATTGTATATATGTGATCAACATATTATATACCTTATGTTAACAAATTATTTACTTGTAATTAACATATTATGTAATTTCAGATTATTTACAAGTATATAGAGTTAATACCACAAATGGTCTTCTAACTATTGGGCTAGTACCGATTATAGTCCTAGACTTTTAATTCGACCAAAACATGTACCTTGATTTTTATTTTATTTTTACCACTGACGGTAAATATGTTACCGGGATATAAATTGATAAGGGAGTAACAATGGTTTTGGTACCATGTAGATCTGTGTATTAGTGAGTAACAATAGTTCAATATAATGAATCCTCTCAGTACAGTGCAGTAGTGTTGTCTATAAAAAATCAAGTGTCCCCCCTACTTGCTATTAGACTCAGCTTTTATACTGTAGAATAGTGCAACGTCTCCCTCCATAAGTGCTAAGACTCTTCAGTAATTGCTACGCGCCATCTTTCGTAACTGCCCTTTGATGAGGCCGGTATTTGATTATAAGGATTATACTTCGGGTCGGATCTAGCACTTTCTCTAATTATCCTGTCAACCACAAATAGTCATTCGTTAAAAAATTTCTGTTAAATAGGTATTAAATCTATGGGTATTATCGTCAAATTAATTAATATGGTATGATTACATCTTTTATGACATGTTTGGTTCATGGAATGGGTCATGAATGGAATAACATTCTTGGGAATAAACATATTCCATTGTTTGGTTCGATCATTTTGTCATGGGAATAATATTCATAGCAATGAGCTATTACCTTTGCAAAGGTAATAGCCATTCCTAGGGGTGCTTTCGTATTAGCTATTCCCAACTTGGGAATAGCTTTTATATTGCAAATATAAAAAATACCCTTTGAAATTTATTTAATATTTATATTTAATAAATATAATGTATTATATAAATGTATATATATAATTAATTATAATTTTATCTATCATTAAATATATATATAAATTATATATATATATATATATATATAATAATTTTTTATTATTATTATTATTTTGTATAAGGGTATTTATGTCTTTAAACATATTCCATTTCTATTCATTTAACCAACCAAACATTGGAATATAATTCTTAAGTCTATTCGTTTAGCGAACCAAATAACAGAATACAATTCCTATTATATTCCTTACCTATTCCATTCTCTGTGGAATAATATTCTTATTCCATCCAAATTCATTCCGCGTGAACCAAACGTGCTGTTAGAGAATTATGTGTGTTATTTTAATATGATTATGATTACTTCTTTTAGAGAATTATATGGAAACAAAATTAATTTCAAATATTAATAAATATTAATTTAATAAATATAAAAATTATATTGTAAAATGTAAAGTAAAATTATTGTAAAGATATAAATTATTCTCATATTGTTAAGCTAAAATATTATTCTTCTTAGACTAAAATCTCTAAAAGATAATTATTTATTATTATTTCAAAAGTACAATAATCTCGTAGTTATAGTGGCAAACAAATACATAGATGATACAATTTTATGGTATATGTTGATAAATTACAATAAAAAATACTTATTTTGAAAATTTAAGAATAGAAGTTATTATTGACCAATGAAGTTTAATACACAAGTTTCAAAAAATTCTTTAACAAATAATAAATTATTAACACTACATTTTCATCGTATATTTACCTTATAATATTCATCTCCTTTATGTGATAATATTTGATTGGATATTATTTGTATTTGATTATTGAGTAGATTCCATTTTTAACTCGTGGTAGGATCGACGAATTAATAAACAACTAATGTATATAAAGAATTTTATTACCATTCAGGAGGTGAACACTAGAAGTTGATAGAATGCAGGAGGAAAAAATAACATATATAAATTAGAGTTAGTAATAAAAAGTTTATTTATAAATATATAAAGTATTTATTATTTATATATAGTTAAGATAAGATCACATTTTTAATGAATTAAAATATATGAGAGAGAATTATTTTTTAATATTGTCAAAACAGATTTATTTTTTTAATTTACGAAAAATCAGCATTTACTACCAAGAGGTGTGTTCGGGATGAAACCCACCTCGTGACCTATACGAAAAAAATACTACAATGAGGTAATTAAACCAGTATAGGTAGCTTGCCCGTAGCTTATTAACTCAAACTAAAAAGTCTAATAAGCAGCTCATACCGAAAATCAAACTTGAAAGCTTGTCGTTATCAAGCCAACTGTCTGGCCAACTCGGCTAGGAGTTTTTCCAAAATGCATTTATTTAACAATTACAATTGATGATATTGAGATACTTGGATTGGGCATAGATAGACGTGACATTAGGCTAATGAGCAATCCATGGATCACATTCATATTAAATTAACCCTCATAATTATCTAAAATAGGTAATCATAATCATACTAATTGATTTGACAATAATACTCATAGATTTAACACCCATTTAATAGAAATTTTAACACAAGACTATTTGTTGTCAAAAATGAAAGTCAAGGTATGTGTTTGTGGTAGAATTGAAAGTCAATGACTAAAAGGGATACTAGCCCAATAGTCAGAGGACTATTTCTGTTATTAACTCATAATCTATTAATTGAAATTAAAGAATATATATAATACATTAATTTTAGATACATAATTTGGACTAGAGTTTACGATTCACATGGTGGACCTTGGTTCATGTTATAATTTGTGATAGAGTGTCTATTTGCGTACTATTCTTTAATTCATTGTACCGAAATTGAATTTAAACCCATTTTAAATACGTCTCATGGATCTTTACCCATGAAACGATCAATATAGGTCTTATCTATATCTATAGCTATATATATCATGAATCGTTATTTATCTTGTAAGGCAGACCATTGACATAAAATTTATTTTTAATATGTTGAACGTTTAATTTTAGTACATTAAATGTTTATTTTTTGAAGGTTCATTTTTATTCTACTAAATATTCATTTTAGATATATTATTTAAAATTAACCTTTAATGCATTAAAAATATACCTTTAAGTATACTAAATATAAATATTTATCCGTGTCGCAATATAATTTGCCTTTGACATTGATTTATTAAATAATTTGCCTATGTACAAATATTCTCCTTTGGTATTGGATATGAGCTTGGTATACATATTATGATCTTTGGATTCTTGAGAAGTATTTCTTGAGTTCTATACTTATGTGTAAAACCCTTGGATTGGAGGCAATTGAGCTTCGGCTCCTTGATATTGTGATATGTGAACTTTGTCTTGTGGATTGGAGGTAAGAGCTTCGAATCAATTGGATAGGAGGTAAGAGTTTCGACTCAATTGGATAGGAGGTTGAGAGCTTCGGTCCCGCTTGGTGTTGCGGTTGGATTGGTGTTTCGGATGGACTGGTGTTTCGGTTTGAATGGTGTAAGGTTGGAACTAAGCCTAAAGCCCTATATTATGTATGCATGTATATATGTATTTTCTTATGTATGAGCACTTGGATATGCTTGTTTGGTTGTTATGCTTATTCATGATATTGTTGGGATTGTGTTCTTGTCTTGAGTACTTTTATTGAGTCTTTTGTCTTATGGTATTTGGAGTTGTTCCTTTGATATTGAGTTCTGTTGAGGTGTCTTTAGTTTACGCCTTGTTCAGCTTATTGAGTTGAGTCTCTTGATATCAGATAAATGATGGTTGAGTTGAGTCTCTTGATGTCAGATAAATGATGGTTTCGTTGACATATATCTATATGCGTTGTGTGGAAACCTATTTTCACTACCAATGTATACTATTGTATCTTTATGAGTGAGAATGAGGTTTTACTTAGCGTTCTTTGCTAATTATTCTAAAATGTTTTCAGGTATAGAGTAGGACTAGCTCGTGAGCGCGTTAGTGCATATAGTCCTGCCATCTTTTAAGTATTAACTTTACTTCAGTTGTTTTAGACTGATGGTCTGTGTGCCTTAGCTTAAGATTCTATGGTTGCAATAATGAATGTTTGGTTAGACACTTGAGGATTTATGGATTTGTAGACTGCCTTAGCATCTAGGCTTTGTCTAGGCTTAGATGTAGCATAACACCTCAGCTTTGTTGGTTTTCGCTTCCGCTATCTTTTCTAGGTCCCGACGTCCTCATTCACCAATGGCGAGGTGACAGGCCGGGTTTCGGCTTCACTCGAGGTAGAAGCGGCGTGGCCCTCAAGATTTGAGATTAGAGTTCGGGAGTGCTCGTCCAGTCCGTCCGAGTATGTCTCGACCGCATGAATGACCGAGTCGTAAGAAGAGACCGTGAAAGAGCCTAATCCCTGATAGAGAGGTTCTAGCTATCTGAGTCGGGCATGCCTTCACTTTAGAAGTAAAGACGTCTTAGACGAGGCGACCGAAACGGCTTTAAACTACCCTTACGCTCAGAGTGCCTAATGATAAACGGAAAGAGCGGTGAACAAAAAGAAAAGCGTACCATGGGTCTGTGGGCAAGTCGATGAGAAGAAGAAGTAGCCGACTTAAATTGCAATTTAAGGCTAGCATGTTGGGGGCTCCGGTCTTTGTGTTGCGGGTAGCGCAAAGTAGCTATCTCTACTTTAAGCCCACTATTCAAAATTCTAAACTAGCGCCAATANACAGCATAATTTGCCATTAACGTGACATTCTATTGAGCTAAGAGCCAACAACTCAATAAGGCCAAAAACGCCTATGGCCTAGAAGACATATTGGTGGCGATCCATTTCACGGAATTAACCTAATCAAATAGTTTTTAAATAGTTTTAAATTTAATTGTGACACAAATTAAATGTGGATATTAAATAGTGATTATCTTGTAATTAAGGTAGTTTGTTTGTAAGGAATGAATTAAAGAGAAAAGAATTATAATTTCGTAGAAAAAAAAAATAAGAATTTAAATTTTACACTACAATAAAAATCACGATTCTCGATAAATTTGGTCACGAAAACATAAAATTCCATCGCGAGTCGCATTTTGCGAAGGAATTGCGATGAAACATACTAAGATTTATGTTTACTTGATGTTAAAGCCACAAGCCTTTGCAATACATATTGGGCTTGAGCCATATGAATTGACCTAAGGAAGTAACTGGATCAATAAAGCCCAATAAGAAATCAAATAAAAAAATTTAAGAGAAATACCAGTGAGAATATGAGCTGAACGGTAGAGCATACAGCAAGAGACTTTGATTTAATTATTATTATTATTATTATTATTATTAAAAACAAATGGTATTCGATTCGGTTCAGTTTTTTACCGAACCATTCGATATACAATAATCCATTAACGTTCAGTTGTTCGGTATATTACCGAACCGAATTTCATTCGGTGCGGTTTAGTTCCGAATTTCATTCGGTGCGGTTTAGTTCCGAAGAACCGAATCGAATTGTCGTGCCCTAGTTCCACCCATATTATTTTCTTTCTATTCCTATATGGCAACAGAACATTAGAACAACCTCATTAGTTATGATTTTTGGGGGGGTTTTTGTCATGTCAATTAGGAGAGAAAAAAAAAAAGAATTTTTAAAAAATTATTTAAAAAAATATGCTTGCTTACACATTGACAAAAAAAAATTGATTTACAGTAATAAAAACTTTTTTTTTAACACAACTGACCCTATTACATTGTAGTATCTGTTCATTATTCAACACATAATGTACATTATTGATTATTCTAACTAATAAAATTCAGCGATATCATTTTGAATCATAATCTAGCCAACTATATGGACAGTAATTTGCCATGAATGGAATGAAACATGCAACACATCAAACACTCAAACAGAACTTACGTACACAAAACAAAAATTCACTGAAGTGGTCCACTCAGTAACGTAACTGAAGAATGGGGACAATTAGAGACAACGACAGAACAGCAATAGGTGAACTACAATGTCAGGCAAAGTGTCAAAGTGTTCCAAAAATATACGTTACTTTGTGAGATTCAAAGAATTGAATATGATATTTTCAAAAAAGAAAAAAAGAAAAAAGAATTGAATATGATAACCAGTTAATTAACTATATTGCTTTCATATACACACTCAGATTAAATATTGATCCATTCAAAATGGAACATTTGTTGTTAACAACATTTTATCTGAATGTAAGAATTGGATGATGAAAAATTGGGAGGTGAATTGCTACCATGTGTTGCGAGAACAGAATCAAGTTGCCCACTGGCTTGCGACAAAGAGTGAAATGGATCCTGAATTGGTGTTGCTGCCGGCTTGCCCTCATAGAGAGCTGGATTTGCTTATACAAAATGGATCCTGAATTGGTGCTCTTGTTGAGAGCCGAAATCAGGCTCAAGCGTGCTAGTTTTCCCTAGCTATGACAATATCGAGATCCAACTCTCGTAACTCGAACGGTTCCCATAACACCATTGGCACCCCTGGTGGGGTGGCCTCAACGGGACTGCTAGTCAACAACGAACCCTCTCCGTGAGGTCGACAGGCGGCCTGAGGAACCACCTCACCAACAATCGTAACAGGGGGTTCACCCCCTATCCGTCCCCCGACCCCACAGGGGTAGGTAGCCATCCAACAGGCAGCACTTGCGCTCACCCGCCTCGTGGAGGGACTCCAAGGAGGTCTCCAAGCCCCCCAGCTCAGCTGCGAGGCTTCCCGCGGAGCCCCGAGTCTAGCACCGACCCACCTTGAGGGAGCATGATGGGCCGAGCACTCGAAACTCAAGCCGAGGGGGAGGTCAACTCGCCCCTATTGTCAAATAGGCGAGGAAGGGGTGGCACCAGCCGAGATCGACATAGAGACGGTAGTAGAGGGAGGCCAACCCAAGCCAGGTTCGCCTTGGAGTGGTTGGGCACCCGCATGATGGCCCGAGACAGACTAGGCCCAAGGCTGACCGCGAAAGAACCCCAGGTGGAGGATTCATACTCACGAAGATCTTCGAGCCGTGGGCCCTTAGCCTAGCCGCGACGAGAGCATTCTTCCTAGGTTGAGCGGTTGGGAGAGACTAGTGACCGAGCCCCAAGCTCTCACCTTGATGAGGTCGAGTAGTTCCGGAAGAGAGTGGACAAGCTTTGAGAGGGGGTGTTCGCACTCCAACAAGCTACTACCTTGTTAACCCACATCTTGGACGGGCTCCAAGGAGGTGTTCGAGCCCCCCAACTCGACCCCAAGGCCTCTCGAGAAGCGCCTACACTTACCCCACCCCTACCAAGGGGT